>CAUYON010084423.1:0-17763 GCA_963573935.1 Arctocebus calabarensis | reverse complement strand
CTCGTTGGGGGGGGCTCACCACAACATGAGGCCCTGTCTTCCAGGGTCGCGGCATTAGGCAGGGTGAGAACCCCTGCTGTACAGCAATATTGATGCATTTAGTGCCACAGACTATACAATTAAAAATGGCTGTGGCGGGCGCCTGTAGTCCCAGCTACTCGGTAGGCTGAGGCAAGAGAATCGCTTAAGCACAATAGCTGGTTGTTGCTGTTAGAATTGTGACGCAACGGAAATCTACCCAGGGGTATAAATTGAGACTCTGTATATACAAAAAAAAAAAAAAAAAAAATGGTTAAAATGATAAAAAATACGAAGACCCCAAACTATCTGTAGGTAATTCAGGTAGCCCATCATCATAGCCTGAACGGTTCCATAACTAGGAACAGAAGGTCTGTAACGTGATAACAAAGTAACATCCCTCATATGAAATTGACTACCTGAGTTAATGAGTTGTGAATACAGTAGAATGATTCTGCCAGGAGTCTTTGCTGTTGAGTCAGGAAATTCTGGGTAGTACCTCTCGCCTTCTCATTTTTGTTAGAAGAGAGTGTGCATATTGAAGAGTTTAGTTAATGTGGTTCCTCCAAATGCTTCTTGCTGTTGCAAACTCCAAAGAAAGAGCCTAGAAGAGCCAGAGCGGTGGTGAGAATAGAAGACGCCATCCCCTGATTGATAGTGTTTCAAAAGTACAACGTGGCTTTTTAATAGTCCTTATTAACAGTTTTCTAAAATCCTATGACATGGAAGTCAATAGTATTAATGTCCAAATGACACGTTAGAGTTTCTCATCTTCATAAAAAGTGATTGGTAGAGTTGAAGTTGAGATTAGGTACAAGTTTACGGAAATGTTTTTAAGTCCTGTCAAAAGGAATAGGAGATTTGGAAACAAACTGAGAAGTGGCTACTTCAATCTTTGAAAAATGGTTTTACCAGAAAAAAAAAAATTATGTCACTGCCTAGAGGTAATTACACTTTACGTGATGGTTAAGCTAAAAGAGAAAAGGGGGGAGGGAGGAAGAAAAAACCTTTAAGAAAAGTTTGACTACACAGCTAATAAATTTCCACTAATCCAGTCCAATACCTTTATTATCGTGGTGACCTTTTGTCAATAGGAAAGGAACATTTATGTGTTTGTGTATTTGTTACAAGAATGTATGTTTTAAAGACTGTGTAAAAACAGAAACATATTTTGTATTTCTAACTGCTTATTCTAAAACCAGTCTATAGTAGGAAAATAGGTGGAAAAGTTGGCCCAGCATAGTGCTCTGTCAGAGTTAGAATGATTAGAGTTCAGCTTCTAAGACTTGCGTTTCGCTGCCTTTTACATCAGTAACATTACTAGTCCCTCCTAGGAGGTGAAAGATATCAGAGGCTGGGTGCTTGGGGTGGCCCTGGTGTAAATCATGTGTCCACGTGTTTTTTTGGATCAGTATAAACATTTAGCATCCACATATATAGCTAACTATTAGGTATTCCGGTTAGGTGCAGAATACTTTGTCCCCAAATAATAAATGGGCACAATTTGCTCAGTATAATACATGTTTGCCGCATGTTCTGTTCTGCAGTAGACTCAAGTGTGAGTAACCTGGAGTTTCTGTCTTCAGATGTGTTAGGTGTGGTTTGTAATGTGAGTAGAGGTGGTAGGATTCCTTGTGTTTCTAAGAGGCACAGCAGCGGGTGCTGCCTTAACCCTGTTAATGTACTTGCCTTGTACCCTGGCTTTAGGCTATAGAACATCTTCCTTTGTCAGCTACCTCAAATTCTATTAGGAAATAGTCAGTAGAATGAGACAATATGACTTTTTTTTTTTAATAGGGAAACATATCATGGGGTTGGAGGAAGAGTGTATGAGATGGCTCTTGAGGGAGGATAGAATGTCTGCTAATTTGGGGCAGAAAGTCAGGGGTGGAAAAGCATCAGTCACATTCACAGAGCAGCGGGCGGCCCCCGCACCCGGTAACTGTTAGAACACGAGCTGGAGAGGTCACACTAACTGAGAGGAACATGTTCAGCTCAACTATTTGGAAGCAGCTTTCAAAAAGATGTCCACTTTCAACCTTGCAAAACCAGTTTTTCCTACGTTCTTTGGTATTTGAGCTCTGACCATTATAGGTAGTTGAGGAAAGAGTGAACCAGCGAGGTCTGAAATTCCCCAGACATTTCCTTCCCTTGTCGGTATTACTTGCTTGTTCGTCTCCTATTGACGCCACTCACTTCTTTTTGGGCCTCATGTGCTCCATCACCTACTTTCTCTGTAGGGTGATAAGGCCCCGAGGATTTAGATTTTCTCAGTTTACATTGCTTCCCCACAGTGCTGAAACGTTTGCAATCCCATCACCCACATCTTCGCCAACGTGGACTTTTCAGAACTTTGAAGCCCATGATTGTTTTTCTCTGTTAGCTGGCGGTTCCCCAAAAGAAGATCAGCCAGCAGGCTAGTGATGTACGAAGGTCATGCTGAGTAGTAACTGTTACTGGGCGTGTGTTCCTACGTTGGTTAGCTGAGATTAATTGTGAGTCTTCTCTGGCTAACTTGTCACATGCATTTGGCTACTAAACAGGAAAACATTTTTAAAAATTTATCTAATTCATTTGCATTGATATTTAAAGCTTGTCAAAATCATGTCTTAATGATTCTAGATTGTGTATACATAATGTATCCCAGACTAATGAAATATACATGTTATGATTTTGACCTTTCATTGTGCTTCCTTGTATGTATTATGTGTACGAGGTTCTTTTGACGTCAAAAGGAACTGCCGAAGGCCGGCTTTGATACTTCTTTGGCTTTTCATAAGCTTTATATTCGGATAGAAAACATTATGCAGGCTATACATGAGCTCTCCAAAGTGTTCCTTTCTTACTAACAGCAGTCAGAGTAGGCTGTGAACTTGGGTGTTGGTAAGGCCAAATTGTCTGTAGGGAGAAAATCTTGCCATGGATTTGAATAAGAAGTAAGACACACACACACACAAACACACACGCGTGTGTGCCCGCTGCTTTTTGTGTGTCTTTGTCGACTTGCAGGCGTGAGCGAGTTCCATAGTTTGCCCGTCTGTATCATTTCTCCTGGAATGACAGCTTAACAGTTTTCCTGGTTGGATTGTGTTAAAATCTTCAAAGGCTACATTCACTAAAACATATGTCTAACATTTGGGCAGCCAGAGTCTGCTTGGTCTTTTTAACGGAGTGTAACTTAGCAGCTCTTTTATTATGGCAGATATCTTGCTGTAAAAGCTACGTTAAAATTTCACCCATCAGGAGCCTACCATTTCATGATTGCATTGCTCCGAGATGTGTGGAAGTTGTCCATACTTTTGTACTCTCTTAAAAATGGATTTTGTGAAGATTTTGCAATAGCATTCAAAAATTGAAAGAGGACACACATAACACAGTTGAACAGCTTATTTTAATAGTTTTCATCTAATTAATTGGAGAGTCTGCCATGTTTAGAACCTCCCGCTAGATGTCCTGCACACAAAACTTTAACTTGTGGCCATTAATAAGGACATAGGAAATGGGTAAATGGGGGAAAGCCATGTAAGTCACCTTGGAGGTTCCATCGCCATGGTACGTCTGTTCTGGGCAATGTTGCGTGTTCAGTGCTGGGACTTTGGTCACCCCTGTCAAGCGGACGACTAATTAAAGTGGCAAGAAAAGTCATCGCCTTTCAGGACCCTTCTGTAAGTTTTCTTGACAGATTTACAGCCTTTGTGGGGTACGAAGTCTTTTTGTTTTTGGTAGGAGGCTCAGAGGACAGTTACCCAGTCCTGATCTTTAACTGGCTTGGCTTTCGTTAGTGTCGTTTGTCACCTTTAACTCATGGGTCCTCTGTCTGCCCTGGGCCAGAATCCAGGTGCAGTGCTTTGTGGTAAAAAGTTGGAGCATCTAATACTGGAAAATCCAGCCTTATGTGATCTTTCCTGGCTTTGATAGGTTCAGACACTTTTAATTTTTTTCAAGTGGAGACATGGATTTTTCGCAGAAGAAAACCTGAAAACTCTAAAGAATATTTTCTTTCAAAGAAAATGAATTTTAAAGTACTATCAGTATTTATGTTTATACTTATTAGTTTTTAAAATGTTGATGACTATGTCCATTGAAGAACACTATATTAATTTTTACCCTCTAAGTACATCAAAATGGTAAATTTGGGGAGGGAAATTTCCTGGCAGTTGTGTATTATTTTGTCTATGTATGTGAACATTAAAAGCCTATTGAAGTTGACAAAATATGTACTTTAATTAGAATATCTAATTGAACCACAAAGAATAGAAGGAGCAACATTTTCTTTACTTTTTTTACATTTGTGGCAATTTTGTTTTCACAATATTAATAAAATAGTATAGAAAAGCAATCTTCAGAAATTTTAGTAAATTGAAATTCTGAATGACAAATGGAATTTCTACTACACCTCACAAAACAGTGTACCCAGACAGTTTAATGCATGTTAATTCTTTGACAGTGTGACTGAAAGTTTCTTTCTTTCTTTCTTTCTTTTTTTTTTTTTTTTTGTGGAGACAAGAGTCTCACTCTATCGCCCTGGGTAGAGTGCTGTGGAGTCACAGCTCACAGCAAACTCTAGCTCTTGGGCTTAAGCGATTCTCTTGCCTCAGCCTGCCAAGTGGCTGGGACCACAGGCGCCCACCACAACGCCCGGCTAATTTCTGATGCAGTTTGGCCGGGGCTGGGTTTGAACCCGCCACCCTCGGTATATGGGGCTGGCGCCCTACTCGCTGAGCCACAGGTGCCGCCCTCGTTTCCAGCTGGGAGCCCAGCACACAGATTGTCTTTCCTGACAGTTACCTTTGTGTTTATGGACGTCACTTCTGAGCTCCCTCTTCCTGATATACACTGTTTCTCTCTCACTTATTTGTAGACAAGAGGCTAATTCCACAAACTCAAAGCATTTTCATTGTGTCTACCCTCTATTTCTTGGTGTTTTTGAAATTTCTGGAATTCTTTCCATATCTGTCCATCTGAGAACAGAAGTTTTTTGTAACACACACACACAGTGGTTGAAGACCTTGAACTACTGATGCTGAGAGTTTACTTCTCATTTTGTCTCATGTAGCTTTGAGGGTCAAGTAATGCGCTGGACGTGACCCTGGTGTGCGGTGGATCAGAAGGGTGGGGCGGGAAGACTGACGCAGCGTTTCTGTTGTGTTTCTGCTGCTGGGGTTGGAGTCTCCGGATTACTGTGTTCCTGGAGCTAGTCCTGGGAGAGCTTAGACAACACCATGGTGCTCTCTGAGAAGATGATGACTGCAAAACATACCTGCTTGTTACCTTCACCTGTAATTCAAGGGCTTTCTTCTTCTTTAGATTTATTCAGACTACTTTCAATGATCTAAAAATACACAATGTAAAAAGACCCTTTCTCCTACTTTCAGTTAAAAAGGAATCTTTCGGCTCGGGGCCTGTGGCTCAACGGGCTAAGGCGCCAGCCACGTACACCTGAGCTGGCGGGTTTGAGTCCAGCCCGGGGCCGCCAAACAACAATGACGGCTGTAACCAAAAAATGGCTGGGTGTTTTAGCGGGCGCCTGTAGTCCCAGCTACTTGGGAGGCGGAGGCAGGAGACTCGCTTGAGCCCAGGAATTGGAGGTTGCTGTGAAGTGTGATGCCACGGCACTCTACTCAGGGAGACAGCTTGAGGCTCTGTCTCAAAAAAAAATAAAAAATAACAGAAGTACAGTCTTTTGAGTTGGCCTGTCGTTTGTGCTGGAAACAAATACATGATGAAGTCATTTACACATTTAGGTTACGCTCCATCATTTAGTATTTTAAGGGGTTTGTCGCATCTCATTTTATTTTTAAAACAATCTTATGAAATTGGCAAGGTGATTGAGTTTTCATTTTATAGGAAAATAGATGGCCTAAAGCCCTGTGATTAGGCCAGAATGAGAACTTGATGTTTTAATTCTTCATCTGTTCTTCTTTTCATTATATCATTACCACATCTTTCTTGTATATGTTAATAAAGTAATTAGCAAATTAGACTTGACTTATTTATAGCAACTTTATTTTGGCTTATTCTATGATAGGATCTTTTTATGAACTCTGAATTTGATTTAATTGTAGTACTTTTGCCATTATTTTAGGAAATCTCAGTCTTTTTGTAAGCCAGAGACATCTTTAGAACCAAACTTTAAAAAAAATGTTCTTTTAGAAAAGATTTTTGTCCAAAAGGCATGTTCAGTCACACTTTTTATTTGCTTTTACAAATAAGTCGCTTGTATCATGGGATACTTTGCTGGAAAGCTTTCTTACGTGAAAACTTGCCAGGAGAAGTTCAAGAATCTTGAAAATTCCCCTCTTGGAGAAGCTTTGCGGTCAGGAGAAGCACGACGATCTCTACCAGCTGGGTATGCCAGTCTGATCTTTACTTAAGAGTTTTAATTTTGCTAAATTGAGGGCTTGAAACATTGCCTGAATGACCATGGGAAATTTTCCATTTGCTATAGGCTAAAGGTAATTTGCTTTAAAAAGTGGAACAAGACTTGGTTACCAATTGTTTTAAAGGTAGAATTACATCTTTTTGGGATTTTATTTTGATTGAGTTTGGCACACACCTTTGGTTAATGTATTTTGGGCTTTTCTTCAAATTCCCAAATTATATCAATTCCATCTTGTATCAGATTTAAGCTTTTCATTTTAATGCTTCTTAAATAAATAGTAGGGAATAGGAATTGAAATAGTAGGGCAATACATTGAAAGTAATAGTTGCTTAAATTTCTTGGTGATAAATAGTACATTAATACTTGTTCTGATAATCTGGCTTCATTAGAAAAATAATGGTTTATTCTCTATTAAATAATTTCAGAAGTGAACTGGTACCTGAATACATTTCTAGTATAAATTGGTGTAAGTTTTTTAGATAGTATTTTGTCAGCGTACATCAGAATCCTTTGAATTTTCTTACTATATTCTGTAAACTACCCAAAATGAAAACCAGAAACTGTAGGCACAAAGTTGTCATTTATAACTTTACTTTTAATAGAGAAAATTTACTATTAATGAAGAACTGTGACCAACTTAATTTCCAGTGAAGGGTTGAATGGCCAACTAAGTTACAGTTATTAAGGGGGCATTGTGAAGTTACTTAAAAATACGAAGTCTGTGAAGCAACTTGAAGAAATGCTTCTGATAAACAGAAATGGGTAGCAATTGAAGTTATTTATACATAAAATTGAATCATTCAAGAAAGATAAATACTTGTAAAAATATTCAAGTAGATTGGTGGGGTTTTCCCACTCTTATGAACTTTCTGCAATGTTGTCATATATTACTTGTAATTGAAATAAAAAGAAAAAGAAAAAAGCTTTTAAAAACTTTCAAATGTTGAAAATCTCAGATTTCTAAGTCCACTGAATAAAGCAATGTTTAAGCTTTTTCTGGTTTTCTTTACATTGTGATTGTTTGGCTTTTATGTTATGTACGTAAGTATAGTTAAATGAACCTGCCTAGAGAAGTAGCTAAATAAATAATAAGGTAATTAAGTAGATTGGTAGCTAGGTAATCACATCAGGAATGGTCTGCAATGTAAAATCTCTGAGACAGATATCCTACATATCTGCTTTAGTGTTTTTATTTATTTTTATTTATCTATTTTTTTTTTTTTTTTGAGACAGAGTCTCACTTTTGTCGCCTTCAGTAGAGTGCCATGGCATCATAGTTCACAGCAACCTCAAACTCTTGGGCTCAAGCGATTCTCTTGCTTCAGCCTCCTGAGTAGCTGGGACTACAGGCCCCTGGTACAATGCCTGGCTTTTTTTTTTTTTTTTTGAGACAGAGTCTTGCTCTTTGCTCAGGCTGGCCTTGAACCTGTGAGCTAAGGCAATCCACCCGCCTTATGCCTCCCAGAGTGCTAGGATTACAGGTGTGAGCCACCTTGCCTGGCCTAAATTCCTGTTTTTATAGACTCCTGCCTGTGAAAGTAATTTCCCAACTGATATGGGAAATGGACTTACTGAAATTAGAGCTGCTCTAAAGTACTTTTTTCTCTAAAAATTTTAAAACATTTTAAAATTATCTCTAAAGCATATTATTTAGAAAGCTGTATATACATTTTTTATTTTTCTATATTAAGAGTAATAATTTTTTTTTTTTTTTTGAGACAGAATCTCAAACTGTCACCCTGGATAGAGTGCTGTGGCATCACAGCTCACAGCAACCTCCAATTCCTAGGCTCAAGCGAGTCTCCTGCCTCCGCCTCCCAAGTAGCTGGGACCACAGGTGGCCGCCACAATGCCCGGCCATTTTTTGGTTGCAGCCGTCGTTGTTTGGTGGGCCCGGGCTGGATTCGAACCCACCAGCTCAGGTGTACGTGGCTGGCACCTTAGCCCGTTGAGCCACAGGTGCCGAGCCAAGAGTAATAATTTTTAAGTTGTGTAGATGGTCAGGACATTTTTCTGTGGCATAAAGAAACAGATTCCATTTTATTGCTTAAAATTTATTGTTAAAAGTTAGGATTGTTGGCTCGGTGCTGGTAGCACAGTGGTTATAGGTGCCGACCACATGCACCGGGGCTGGCCGGTTTGAACCTGGCCCAAGGTCAGCTAAGCAACAATGACAACTGCAACAAAAAAAATAGCCGGGCATGTGGCAGGCACCTATAGCCCCAGGTACTTGGGAGGCTGAGGCAAGAGAATCACTCAAGCCCAAGAGTTTGAGGTTGCTGTGAATTGTGATGCCATGGCACTTTACCCAGGGCGACAATGAGACTCTGTCTCAAAAAAAAAAAAAAAAAAGTTAGTATTGTTTTAGAAATTGGATAACTTGTTTTCGTGCTGTAGCAGTTTAAATATATAGGAAATAACTCACATTTCTTATTCAATATGATTTTATTTTCTAGGCATTATTCTCAAAAGTCAAAATATGACTCAAATGTGAGTGGTCAGTCATCTTTTGTGACATCCCCAGCGGCAGACAACATAGAGAAAGAAATGCTTCCTCACTATGAGCCAATCCCTTTCAGTGCTTCTGTGAATGATTCTACTCTCTCTGGTATTACTGATCATGTTGCCCAAGGTAGAAACTTCTCTTGAAATGAATTTCAGCATTTTATGGTCCAAAGTATGTATAAACTTTATTTGACGACCCTTTCTGCTGGATATCACCTGTTTGTGCCTCCATCAGCCATTGGCCTAAACTCAGCGTCTGTTCGTTTTGTTCATTGGTTTCTTCCTTCATTCTTTGAGCTTCTCGTTAGGACCAGTAGATGTCGGGCACTGCTGCTGGGTATAGAAGAGCTAAACATAAGTAAGACTTGGTTCATGTCCCTGAAAAATCCTCAGTCTGTCTGAGAAGATACAGAAATATAGGGCTAAATTACTAATAATGTCCCAGTAATTGAAAATTCCAACAGATGAAGGAGTGATAAATTATGACTCAAGGAATAGAGGCTTCATCAAGAAGGCTTTTTTAAAAGGTGACATTTGATAGGCTGATTTTTAAAGGCTTTCACCATCCTTGTCTGTAATATAAGAAAAATAATACTCACCTGCCTTACAGAATTGTTGTCAAGTGAGAAAATTCCTGTGAAATGCTTTGTGAAGTTTGTGTAAATACTAGCTTTGAAGATCATACATATAAATGAAACAGTATCAATTTTAGATTAAGGCCTGGATTTGAATCATGATTGGCATTTGCTAACTAAGTGACCTTCAGCAAGTAACTGTACTTTATAATCTTTTCAGTTTCTTGATCTTTTGAATGGAAATGATAATCTCTGTCTTAAATATCTGTTGGAATTTGGTAAAATAATCTGAGGTAAAGCCTGGCAAATAATAGACTCACAACAAACATTAGTCTCTTTCCTTTCTCAGTCTATTTTGTAGTGAAAGTTGAGAAATTAGAAAGTACAAACCTATAACTTCTATCTAAAATCCTAAAATCTAGAAAGTTTTGAAAGCTAAAAGTTTTGTTTTTAATAAGTAAGCTAATAATAAAATGTGCTGTGAACTTGTTTGGCAGCAAATCCTGACTTAAACTGATGTAAGTAATATGATTTTTCCTTTATTTCCTTGTAGAAATATTGAAGTATTTACTTATTGCTGCCCGAAACTTCAGAATTTATGGATATTAAGTACAGTCTTTTTCTAAAATCGGAGGAACTCTGAATTGTGAACTATATCTGACCTCTGTATACTCTTTAAATCTTAAAAACTAAATGAAGTGAAACATTCCGTTCCTCAGTCGCTCAGTAGTCCTGTGTTCTAGTGGCCGCTGTGTTAGGCAGTGCCAGGAGATAACATTCTCTTCATTGCTGGAAGTTGTGTTGGACAGCCCTGCTTTAGAGCAGAAGTCAGGGCAAGAGGGTAGATACTACCTTGAAGAAAATAAGAGACAGGAGACAATGGAAGTACAGATGATTAAAGAGTTTGGATGAAAGTTGTCAAGAGTCTCTTAATCTTCAACTCCATTTTTTCCCCCTAGATAGTTGGAAGCAAAGATGAGATCAAATTAGTCAGAAAGAGAAGTGGGGGGCAGGGGGCACATTAGAAGAAAGGCAGCTGTCCTGTCTCATTTTCTCAATTTTGCATTCAATCCATTCTTCTAGTACAGTAGTCCTCCCTTATTTATAGGGAATACGTTCCAAAGACCCCCATTGGATGCTTGAAACCACAGATACTACCAAACCCTATAAGTACTATGTTTTTTTGGATCTGATAACCTAGATTACTACTAAGTGACCAAGAGGGATGTAGCATAGCCAGTGTGGATCTGAACTGAGCAAGATTCATCATGCCACTCAGAACAGTGTGCAATTTAAAACTTAAGAATTGCTTATTTCTGGTATTTTTCACTTAATGTTTTCAGAATGCTTTTGACCTTGGGTAACTGAAACCAAGGAAAGCAAAACCACAGATAAAAGAAGGGGGGACTACTGTCTTCTAGACTTGCACCAACTCCTCCCTGATAATGACTTGCATCTTTTCTGCCATTTGCATTAGAAAATTCTATGTTTAGAGAAATAGCTGGGTGTTGTGCAGGTGCCTGTAGTCCCAACTACTTGGGAGGCAGATGCAAGAGAATTGCTTAAGCCCAAGAGTTTGAGGTTGTTGGGAGCTGTGACACCACAGCACTCTGCTGAGGGCGACTCTGTCTCAAAAAAAGAAAATTGTATGTTATGTAATTTCTTTTTCACACAAAAGCAAACAAACAAAACCTTGGTAGCTACCCAAGGCCCATGTTTAAGATCATATTATTATTCCAGCAGACGTTCATTGGTGCACGGATCCCCTTCTGTAAACCCACCTGGCTTGCAGCGACTGCCATTGCTTTGCCCCAGAGGCTGTCCTCTCTCACCCCAGGGCACTCTCTTTTTCTTACGTCCTACCTGCCCTCTCTAGTTCTGCCTGCTTTTACCAGAAATTCAAAGAGATATTAATCTTTTAAAATAGAAAGCACTCCCATGTAGCTGTTACGAGACTTGTAGTTTATTACACTTTGATTTAAATTAGCACTCTTCTACATATTTTATTCCTTCCAGCTCTTCATATCCTTTACAGGGTCATAAATCGTGTTCTGTACAAAATGCAGGACATTGTCATTTGGCTTTTAGGAGTGGAAAAGATTCTCCTCAATCTTCTAATTTATATTTTAATTGATTGGTCACAGAATTTTAGACAATATAAAACAATATAAAATATTATTCTTTTGGATGAGAAAAAAATCTTAGACCTGGAAGGAATTTCAGGAGATCATCTATTCAAACTACTGTATTTCACAGTTGAGAAAACTGAGATCCAAAGAAGCTTAGTGATTTGCCCAAGGACGTTCATTGATTCTCAGCATAAGATGATAAAAACCCAGGGTTCTGAAGTTCCACTGGTTCCTTCAAAATTTTTAAGATACCATGGATGGTGGGGAAGAATGAATTTGGTATTTGCTTATTTTACAATGTGTAAAGCTCTTTGAGCCTGATATAAGGTTATAAAATTTTTCTTTGCATTCTTCTTTTATTAGCAAGAAAAATTTAATTTTCAACCGTGGTATAAGTCTAGAACTAATTAGAAGAAATTCGAATCCTCTTTGCTTTGAATCAGTATAGTATATATTTTGTAAAATAAAAGATTATAGTAGAAAATGTTATTTAAAGTATAGTTATGTTGCTTAGAAAATTCTGATTATTCACTGCAGTTTTATCTTTGAGTTTCGAAGGACCATAAAAATTTTTTTTCAATCATTTTAATTAATGTGATTATATTATTAAAGCATATTAGTTTTGGTGTGGTGTGTAAGACCTTATAAGTTATGTAGTTGTTCATTGAATATTTTGTTAGCATCAGTTTATTTCTTTTAAAATATTGGTCTGGGTGTGGTGGCTCATACCTCTAATCTCAGAACTTTGGAAGGCTGAGGCAGGAGAATCTCTTGAGGTGAGGAGTTTGAGACCCGCCTGGGCAACACAGTAAGACCCTCATCTCTACAAAGTAAGAAATCAGCTGGATGTGGTGTTATGCTGCCGTATAGTCCCAGCTGCTTGGGAGGCAGAGGTAGGAGGATTGCTTGTCCCAGGTGATCAAGGTTATAATGAGCTATGATTACACCATTGCACTCTAACCTAGGTGTAAAAGTGAAACCCCATCTCAAAAATTAAAAAAAAACCAAAATTATTTGGCCTTTTTACCATTTATCCATTTTATAAACTATGTTCAATATTTGATCCTGTAAACCAATATTAAGAGTAACCACTTCACTAATTTTACTCTTTGATAATATATAAAACGTTTACACTTAAACTCTTTTGGGGAGAGATAAAGAATAAATGCTGGTTCTCAGGCCAAAATTATAATTGGTACTTTCTTCTGCCTCAGGATTCCTTCCATTTGACTCAATGGAAAATGATCTATACTCTGAGTAAAGACTATTTTGTAATTTTTAGTAGTTAGTTTTAAGTGTTTTGTTTAAATTTCATAAATAAGGTATAATCAATATTTTTAAAAATAGTTGGAGTCATTTACTTTTACAGATCTGTGGTTACAGGAACATTTAACTATGGAAATATTACTAAGTAAAATCTATTCTGTGTCAAATTTTATTCGGTTGTCACCAGTAGAGTATTATTTCTCTTTAGTTCCATGTAGTATGAAAAACTTTCTTTTTAAAACATTAGCATTTTGGCTCAATGCCTATAGCTCAGTGAGTAGGGTGCCAGCCACATACACCGAGGCTGGTGGGTTCAAGCCTGCTGGGCCTGCTAAACATCAATGACAACTGCAGCCAAAAAATAGCCAGGCGTTGTGGCAGGCGCATGTAGTACCAGCTACTCAGGAGGCTGAGGCAGGAGAATCACTTGAGCCTAAGAGTTTGAGGTTGCTGTGAGCTGTGACGCCACAGCCCTCTCCCGAGAGAACATTGTGAGACTCTGTCTCAAAAAAAAAAAAAAATTAGCATTTTGATGAATTTAAATGTTACTATTATATATCATACCATCTATTCTTTTTGCATAGTTTAATTTTACATCAGTTTTTTTTGTTTTTTTTTTAGATAAGAGTTTCACTATGTTGCCTGGTAGAGTGCCTTGGGGTTACAGCTCACAGCAACCTCAAACTCTTGGGCTTAAGCAATTCTCTTGTCTCAGCCTCCCAAGTAGTTGGGACTACAGGCACCCGCCATAACACCTGGGTATTTTTTTTTGGTTGTAGTTGTCGTTGTTTGGTAGGCATGGGCTGGGTTCAAACCCACCAGCTCTGGTGTATACATCAAATTTTTGATGTTGATTTTTATTTTAGAAATAAGAGCTTTTAAAAGTATTAGAGGATATACACACATATATATGTGTATATATATATTTTTTTTGAGAATGAGATTTCAATTTTAGAATTAAAGGAAGTATAGTCCCTTTGAATAGTGATAATTCGATTCTTTATTTCACTTATTTTGCTTGTAGGTAAGGAGCATTTGTCAAATTTAGTTGCTTTGGATTTATACAAATCCTTTTTATCGTCATTTATTAACTGTTTGTTGTTTTAGGACCTGATCCCAACCTTGAAGAAAGTCCTAAAAGAAAAGGTATTACATATGAGGAATTAAGGAATAAGAACAGAGAGTCCTATGAAGTAACTTTAACACAAAAGACTGACCCCTCAGTCAGGCCTATGCAGGAAAGAGTGCCAAAAAAAGAAGGTATGATAGTTTAGTCTGAATCACTTTACTCTTTAGGATTGGAAATTAAACAATTAATTAAAAATATTAATTATATGAATATGTGATTTAATTCTTGAAGCAATTAACCAAAGTAAAAATTTTTTAAAAGAGTAGTTATTTCACAGTAAAATGTTCTAAAGGCTATTTTGTGTTAGAAAATAATGAAGTCCAAATAGTAAAGTTTAAGTCAGTGAGACTAGTTTTGTAATACGGTTTAGAAACCATGTACCTGTTTGACTGTTTTCCCTTGTAACAGGTCACCTCGGGAATGGCATGGCCTTTTCCTAATGATGCGTTGTTGCATAAGCAGATTTGGGAGCCTGAGGTTAATCGTGGGCTACCATGTCACTTTTGGCAGAACCACAGAATCGGGAGTAATGAGATTGATTTTCTTGTACATTTGTGAAATTGAAAGAGTTACATTGCCTTACAAGCCAACTTTCAAAGCATTTCCAAAAGAGGAATTTGACTTTTAAAAAACAATAGTACAAGGCAGCACCTCTGGCTCAAAGGAGTAGGGCGCTGGCCCCATATGCCGGAGGTGGCGAGTTCAAACCCAGCCCTGGCCAAAAACTGCAAAAAAAAAACCCACAATAGCACAATATGTTTATAATTAATTTTAAATTTTAAAATCATGGTTTAAGTTATTTTGGCACAGCCATACATGACCCAAAGTAAATATTCTGACACAGAAGTTTACCTCTAAATGAAAAGGGCATTTCGAATGGGGATTTGTAGTTATTTAAGTATAGAATTTTATGAATTTTCTCTTAAGGAATTTCAGAGGATGTGTCATTGTGTCAAAGTTTTCTTTTTACTACTTAAAAAATCAAGGGAAAGAAGTCTTTAGTACCTTCCTGAAAGTCATAACACCACAAAGAAAGCAAAAATGCATAAAAATCCTTAGTATTTGTTATTGTGATCATTTTTTAGGGCTAATTTTATTTCTAATTATTGTTCTATTTAGAATTCTGTTTTTATAACAATGATAGGTAATATCTATGTCATATTATTGATGTTAAAAAAATCTAGCTTTGAAATTGATCTGTAATCTGTCATACTGTAATCGTGTGCAGCCAGTGGCTGTTACTCAGTGGTATGTGAGGTGCTTTGTCTTGCTGATTAAGTTGAAGATTTAGAGTGTAAGCCCCATGAGGGCAGAAAGTAGCATTTTTCTCATTTTCATCATCTTTTTTGTATCTGCACAGTAGTAATAGATTGAGAACAGGAAATGTGTTAAATTTTTTAGCATTTCTAGATTTTAACATTTATAGTTTTGACTGTTAGCTATCTTGAAGTTTTTTGTGTTACACAGTAATGTTGAATGATGCATTATTTTGGTAAAGGAAAGCTGGGGTTTTTGTGCTTTGACTATAATGAAATAGTTTAGTGATTTTCTAGAATATTCTCAAATACAGACCAAAAAATTGACATTGACCAAAAATCTGACTCTGGATTCACAGAGTCAGAAAGTATTGCTTAAAGTTTTCAACTTTATGTGGTTGTTATTCATCTAATTACAAATTAAGACAGAATTTTTTTTTTTTTTTTGAGATGGAGCCTCAAGCTGTTGTCCTGGTTAGAGTGCTGTACCATCATAGCTGACAGCAACCTCCAACTTTTGGGCTCAAGCAGTCCTCTTGCCTCAGTTTTTCTCTTTTTGGTAGAGACATGGTCTTGCTTTTTGCTGAGGCTGGTCTTGAACCACTGAGCTCAGGCAGTCTACCTGCCTCGGCCTCCCAGAATGCTACTATTACAGGCATGAGCCACTGTGCCAGGCCAAGACAGAGAAATTTTTAAAACCCAAGCACATATTCATTACCTGTCAGAGCCATGTCCCCATACATCACGTAGCTTCTAGAAAATTACTGTATACCCATGAGGGATTGAGAGTATGGAAAAGGGTATGTAATGTCTTAGTGTAATAATGAAATATTCTTGACTTCATAAGTTCCCTAAAGGGTTCATGCTATGATAATTTTTATGTTGTTATCTTACTTGGGTCTTTTGAAGAGTTTCAATTCACAGATGGAGGCTATGAAAAAGAAGCCAAAAATCAAAAGACTAGAAAAGATAGTGGAGCATGTTTCAGATCGGGAATGTTGGAAACTGTTTCTTATAGTAGTATTACTGCTCTGGGAAAGAAGATTGAGTTAACCACAACCTGAAGACCATTTCTGTTAATTTTATTTTTTGTGTAAAACAAAATTCAAATTATTATTGATTTTATTTCCCAGTAATTGTTTTTTATGTGCTACAAGGTGTGGGTCATTATGAAAGTTTTTAGATACACAAAAATCAAGAAATGTAAAATCCACGCAAATGGAAACAAATGAAGTCTTCCCACCAACACCAATAAGTTAAGCAAGTTGAAACTCGGAGGGGTGAAATCAGAAAGGATGCTGTCATCTGTGTTTCTTGGAAGGGAAATAATGGATCACAACACAGCCTGTCTCAGAACTTTCATAGTGACCTGTGTTATGCTTACTTAGGTAGGGTGGTTAAGTTGTAAATACCCAGGCTTTTGACCAAAAACTTGGGTGAAGCAGTTTCAAACCATTGTGGAAATTACGGTTCTGTCCGTTAGGGTTTATACCTTGGGCAAGTTACTAATGTGTTTTCTCACACTTAAAATGGAAATTATGTTTACTTGGTTGTAATGAGGATCAAGTATTTATGTAAAATTTTTGCTAACAGGGCATTTGTAGTTATGTCTAACTCCCAATTCACCAAAATCTAGCTAGCCACTTTTTATGATTATAATTTGACTCTCATGTTCTTTTATTCAAATGAGAGAGAAGCATAAACTTTCATCATAACAAATTTAAAATCATGTCTTTCTTTGACTTAGTATTATTTGGAATCATCAATTATTTGTGCTTTTTTCCTAGTCAAAGTAAACAAATATGGAGATACTTGGGATGAGTGAAAACTTACATCTTTGGACCTACTGAAGGAGTTTCACATCCAGCTTCATCTAGGTGGTCACAATACCTGCATGCTTTGTGCTCAGCAGCAGTCTTCATAAACATATTTAAATGAGAGCCTGGGTTTTGTGGTTTGACTTATGATGTTTCTAAAAACACAGATTTAGTGTTAATACTGTATAAACGTACTCAGCTTGGGAGCTATCTGAATGATGGTATTATGCCATGATTGTATACAGTTTGTGAAATCTTTTCAACTTACAATCAGATACTCTTATAAAACTATTGAGATGGTAATGTTCTACAATCAGCATATGTGAAAATAAATAATATCTGCATGTTGAATTGGGATGGGTAGGGGAACAAGCATAATTTTAAAGTGTTAAGCTTTACATCAAAAATTGTGTACAAGCCTTTCTTCAGTATTTGCTGTTTTATCTTAATGTTTATGGCAAATAAATGTAAAGGAACACGTAACAGCTCTCATTGTCATTGATTTTATTTTTTTGTTGGTTGCAATTTCTTAATATATATATATATATTTTTTTTGAGACAGAGCCTCAAGCTGTCACCCTGGATAGAGTGCTGTGGCATCACAGCTCACAGCAACCTCCAATTCCTGGGCTCAAGCGAGTCTCTTGCCTCTGCCTCCCAAGTAATTGAGACTACAGGCGCCCAGC
>CAUYON010084421.1:0-20205 GCA_963573935.1 Arctocebus calabarensis | reverse complement strand
AGGCTGAGGCAAGAGAATCGCTTAAGCCCAAGAGCTGGAGGTTGCTGTGAGCAGTGTGACGCCACGGCACTCTACTCAGGGCAATAAAGTGAGACTCTGTCTCTACAAAAAAAAAAAAAAAAAGTCAGATGTTGTGGCAAGTGCCTGTAGTCTCGGCTACTTGGGAGGCTGAGGTAAGAGAATCACTTAAGCCCAAGACTTTGAGGTTGCTGTGAGCTGTGACGGCATAGCACTCTACTGAGGGTGACATAGTAAAACTCTCTCTCAAAAAAAAAAAAAAAAGACTAAGAATCCAGCTCTCTTCAAAGTACTTCCTATACTTCCTATCCACTTGAGAAATTGTCTGAACTACCGTAAGTATCTGAAGTCTAATCGAGATTTTTTTTTTTTGAGAGTCTTACTTTGCTGCAGTAGAGTGCGGTTGGCATCACAGCTCACAGCAACCTCAAACTCTTAGGCTCAAGCGATTCTCTTGCCTCAGCCTCCCCAGTAGCTGAGACTACAGGCACCTGCCACAACGCCTGGCTATCTTTAGAGACAAGGTCTTGTTCTGGCTCAGGCTGGTCTCCAACTTGTGAGCTCTGGCAATCCACCTGCCTCAGCCTCCCAAGTGCTAGGATTACAGGAGCGAGCCACCTTACCCAGCCTCTAGTTAAGATTTTTACTGAAAGAGGAAGATGAACCTAATAGCTCACTGAGTATTGGAATTAATTCCCAAAGCCATTTAGATAACACAGCTGATGTGTGACACTAAGTACCTGGACTAGAGGGCTCTGCTTGTCTGGGGGTTATTTGCGGCCTAATGGTGCACAATGGCATTCCTCACCTTACTCCAGGCACAGCAAACAGACTGGTCTCTATGGTACTTCCTGGCTCTCAGATGAGATCTGGTATGAGATCAGTAGTTGAGTAAAAGAGATGACCTGACATTTGTCCTGGCCTTGCCACAGACTTTGTTAACTGTAGAACATCCATATTTTGTTCCTTGGTTTCCCATCTGTACAAGAAGGGGTTAAAGATTCTATTATCTCTGTATTTAAGACAATCACAAGACAGAATTACTTTCCCTCCCTACATACAATGGCAAAGTCATTCAGAGGATAGTGGGCAAAGGAGAAACCAATTTAGTCCAAAACCTTCCATCAGAGTGCAAAGCAGATGGGAAACTAAGGAACAAAATAAGCCTCCCCCAGGCTTGTTGCTGCTGGTAAAGGAATTATTATATCTTGCCGAATTTATAGTTTCTAAGTATGCTAGGCTCAATGCCTTAAACCTAGTAGATGCTTCATAAATTATTAGGCACTTTGGTTTTTTTTAAGTAAAAAACTCCTCATTTCCAAATGCTATAGAACTAAAAATGAGTTCAATGGGAAGTTACTGCTCCAGGTATTTCAGATGGGAGGATTAAAGGCTGCTTGAGGTAGGATTATTAAAACTAGTTTTTCCGGTTAGTCCACTGAAACTTTTTAAAGCTTTAAAACATATTTAGCAACTGAATGAAAAACATTTCAGAGAGACTAAGTTTCCTCCCTCCCTAAAAACAGCCCAGCCAGCTGAATGCAATGCTTAACAGCTCGTGTTTACTGGCCTCACCCCAATTCCAGCTCTGAGGCTTCCTAGCTATGCTCCTTTGCGGAGTCTCTGCATTAATCCACTGCTTAATGGCAATGGGAACAGCATCTCCTTCCCAGCGCTGTGGAAAAAGATAGTGTTTATAAAGTGCTTGGCATTGGCTCGGCGCCTGTGGCTCAATGGGCTAAGGCGCCAGACACGTACACCTCAGCTGGCGGGTTCGAATCCAGCCCAGGCCCACTAAACAACAATGACGGCTGCAACCAAAAAATGGCCGGGCGCTGTGGCGGGTGCCTGTAGTCCCAGCTACTTGGGAGGCAGAGGCAAGAGGCTCGCTTGTGCCCAGGAATTGGAGGTTGCTGTGAGCTGTGATGCCACAGCACTCTACCCAGGGCAACAGCTTGAGGCTCTGTCTCAAAAAAATAAATATATAAAAAATAAAGTGCTTGGCACTGCTTGGCTCACTCCCGGTGGGAAGATGTGGCTTCCCACCTTGTTAGATCCTAAAGCAATTAATAAACTGAGAAAATTATACTACATAACGAACAAAACAGGGTGGATGCAAGAATGATTTCTTCTTTGACCAGAGAATAAATTTATTCTTGAGATTCAACTCAGTTAAACCTGGTTGAGGCGCTGGAATTCAGCACTGTTAAAAAGGTCAAGAGGAGGGACAGAAGCAATGCGGAGAAGTAACTCGAGAGCACAGCCACCACCATGAGCCTGCTCAACAAGCCCAAGAGATGACCCCAGAGGAGCTACAGAAATGGGAGGAAGAATTTAACACTGGTCCACTCTCTGTGCTCACACAGTCAGTCAAGAACACCACCCAGGTGCTTATTAATTGCCACAATAACAAGAAAACTCCTGAGCTGGGTGAAGGCCTTTGACAGGCACTGCAACATGGTCCTGGAGAATGTGAAGGAGTGTGGACTGAGGTCCCCAAAAGTGGCAAGGGTGAAAAGAAGTCCAAGCCTGTCAACAAAGACCGCTACATCTCCAACATGTTCCTGCGTGAGGACTCAGTCATTGTGGTCCTGAGGAACCCACTTATTGCTGGCAAATAGGGCCCTCTTCCCCACCGACAGCTTGCTCCCGGTCCTGTGAAGGCCTGCTCTTTGTGATGAGAATAAAGCCCTGTGGGTTTTTGGTTTTTTTTTTTAAACAAGGTCAAGTAAAGGGCGACGCCTGTGGCTCAATGAGGTAGGGCGCTGGCCCCATATGCCACATGCCGGAGGTAGCGTGTTCAAATCCAGCCCCGGCCGAAAACCCACATTAAAAAAAAAAAAAAAAGTCAAGTAAGTTAGTTTTTTTGATTCTGCTTCTCTGTGCAGTCTGGTATGCATAGATAACAATATATGCACCAAGAATTGCTTTTTAAGGTCCAGCAGAAATGATTCTTTTTTTCTTTGATCCCATCCTCTTCCCTCTGAACGGAAATTCTACAGAGCTTTTATGACTTTGCCACTCTCTTGCCTAGATTGGTGGCTTGTGTACATATATTTATAAGCTCCCTAAAAGCAAGGTCCACATCTCACTTCTGCATTCTCTCTAGCCCAGTCCAAGAACTCTCAAAGTAGAAGCTCTGTAAGCTGACTACTCAAGGGATTGCAACAAACTGGTCAATATTTGGAGGTGGTCAACCTAAGAACTAGGCCTGCTGTACTGATAATGTACGTATGGTACATGTCTAGTCTATGAAAATTAGGTCAGTTTATGGAGGTGGTCAACGTAGGGAGGTGGTCAACTATGGAGATTCTATTACAGTAGATTCTGAACAAATATACTCAAGTGGGGTGTTACTGCTGAACAAGTACAGAGTTTCTGATTGGAATGACAAAAAGTTTTGGAAATAAATGGTGGCAATGATTGCACAGCAATATAAATATAATCAATGTCACTGAATTGTACACTTAAAAATGCTCTATTTGGGGCGGCACATGTGGCTCAAAGGACTAGGGTGCCGGCCCCATATGCAGGTCGTGGGTTCAAACCCAACCCGGCCAAAAACTGCCAAAAAAAAAAATGCTCTATTTCAGGCTCAGCGCCTGCGGCTCAACCAGCTAAGGCACCAGCCACATACACCTGAGCTGGAGGGTTCTAATCCAGCCCGGGCCCACCAAACAACAATGACGGCTGCAACCAAAAAATGGCTGGGTGTTATAGCAGGCGCCTCTAATCCCAGCTACTTGGGAAGTGGAGGCAGGAGACTCACTTGAGCCCAGGAGTTGGAGGTTGCTGTGAGCTATCCAGGGTGACAACTTGAGGCTCTATTTCAAAAAAAAAAAAAAGCTCTATTTTATTTATATAAAATTAATATTTTATTCAACACTGCTGGTAGCTCAGATCATTTCAGAAAGATAGCTTCAACTGGAAATAAATAAACCTCCAATCAACAACCTTCTACAAATGTCTTTGGGGAATATAATAAGTGCTCAATAAACATCTGCTATATAAATGGCCAGATGATCATGAAGAATGTCAATTTTAAGAAAAACCTATCCTGCTGATAACAATCTGTCATGTATAAACTAGACATATCTTTTTAAGGATCAAAGAGGCTCTTACAAACTTTTTTATTTACCTTTTAATACAAATATAGAGTCCCAATTCAGAAAGACAGCAGTGATAGGAAACATCACAGAGGAGCTCAACAAATTTCAAAGTCTTTAGTCTTCAGGTCCCATGTCATGGCTATCCCAGGCTGATTCCCTCCTTCTTGGTGAAATTCTAAGAACTGGTTGGTTCACTTAATCATCTCACTGGGGCTGGTCCATTCCTGCCATTCACTCAAATCTAGAACTTCTAACTTGTGGCTCACAATTCTGTCATTTGCAAAAGCCCTGGGAATTAGATAATTTTAGCCAGAGTCAGGGATATAAAAACTTTGTAATGTAGCGAATCCTGGTAGTCACCACTAAAAAGATCCTCAAGTACAAAAAAGTACAATCTGTGCCTCTTTTAAAAATAGAATCTTTAAGGTTCAAAGAAAAAAAAAATCTCTTTCTGAACTACATCATTACCAGACAAATCAGCCATACAAGGAGCTGACAAGATCTGCTGGTTCCTTTTTAGAGACCATGAGGCTTTAAAATCACCCCACTAAATGGAAGAAAACAGGAGGAGCTTTCTGCACAGCACCCCTCAGTCCAGACAGGGAGATAAGATGCACTCCTCCCTCCTGAATGGGATCCCCACCCTCTTCACAAAGGCTATTGGACGTGTCTCTCTTTTTTTTTTTTTTGAGACAGAGCATCAAGCTGTCACCCTGGATAGAGTGCTGTAACATCACAGCTCACAGCAACCTCCAATTCCTGGGCTCAAGCGAGTCTCCTGCCTCCGCCTCCCAAGTAGCTGGGACTACAGGGGCCCGCCACAACGCCAGGCCATTTTTTGGCTGCAGCTGTCATTGTTGTTTGGCGGCCCGGGCTGGATTAGAACCCGCCAGCTCAGGTTTACGTGGCTGGCGCCTTAGCCCGTTGAGCCATAGGCGCCAAGCCCGACGTGTCTCTTAAACGTTGACATTCAGGTCTTGATCACTCTGCCCTGGGGATCCCATCTCTTTAAGCTCTTTGTCATGGTCTTGGTAAATACTCTGACTTTCTACAGTGTTGACAGCAACAGAGTCCAGCCTTCTTCTTTTCTTCATTTGATGCAAGTGGGATTTGGATTTTATATGCGCTGATAAGAACCCAAATAAACAAAAACTCATTAGAATTTTCTAGAATTAATCCTAGAAGCAAATAAAATTACCTTACAATCCTTTTCTTTAACAACAAATAACAGGATGGATATTAACAACAAATAACAGGATTTTATTTATTTATTTTATTTATTTATTTTTTAGACAGAGCCTCAGGCTGTTGCCCTCGGTAGAGTGCTGTGGCATCACAGCTCACAGGGGAACAACTCCTGGGCTTAAGTGATTCTCTTACCTCAGCCTCCCAAGCAGCTGGGACTACAGGTGCCCGCCACAACGCCCGACTATTTTTTGGTTGTAGTTGTCACTGTTGTTTGGAAGGCCTGGGCTGGATTTGAACCCACCAGATTTGGTGTATATGGCTGTAGCCTTAGCTGCTTGAGCTACAGGCGCCACGCCTGCTTAGCATTTTTTTTTTTTCCCCAGTTCCACCGGGCCAGGTTTGAACCCGCCACCCTTGGTATATGGGGCCAGTGCCCTACTTGCTGAGCCACAAGCACCGCCCACTGCTTAGCATTTTTAAAGGAAGGATAAACTAAATGGCCAGCTAGCAAGCAAACTAGAGTGAGCTACCTCATATCAAGTGTCCTTGCTAACTAAGTACTTTCCACCACTAATCCTTACAACAGTCCTGCAGGATGGTACTATGCTGCTCATTTCATAGAGGGGGAAACTGAAGTTGAGAGGTCTTTTTTTTTTTTTTTTTAGACAGAGCCTCAAGCTGTCACCCTGGATAGAGTGCTGTGGCATCACAGGTCACAGCAACCTCCAATTCCTGGGCTTAAGCGAGTCTCTTGCCTCCACCTCCCAAGTAGATGGGACTACAGGCGCCCGCTACAACGCCTGGCCATTTTTTTTTCGGTTGCAACTGTCATTGTTGTTTGGCGGGTCCGGGCTGGATTTGACCCGCCAGCTCAGGTGTATGTGGCTGGCGCCTTAGCCCGTTAAGCCACAGGTGCTGAGCTGCAGAGAGGTCTTAACATTTTGTCCAAGTCTAAGGTCACATAGATCGTTTGCTTAGACCTATAGCTTTAAAAAGAGACCCTACCTTCTGCATTTCAACTGATAAGGCTAGAAAGTTAGTAATTTAAATCTTCATCTGTTGGGTGGCACCTATAGCTCAGTGGGTAGAGTGCCGGCCATATACACCAAGGTTGGCGGGTTCAAACCCAGCCCGGCCCAGCTAAAGCAACAATGACAACTGCAACAACAAAAAAATAGCCAGGCATTGTGGTGGGCGTCTGTAGTCCCTGCTACTTGGGAGGCTGAGGCAAGAGAATTGCTTAAGCCCAAGAGTTTGAGGTTGCTGTGAGCTGTAATGCCACAGCACTCTACCGAGGGTGACACAATGAGACTTTGTCTCATTAAATTAATTAATTAATTAATTAATTAATCCTCATCTGTAGTGCAGGCCAGATGCAGCACTGAACCTACAGAATGGTAAGAAATACAGCTGCTTTGCCCAGTCCTTCCCTGCTCTCCCAGGCTGTCCCTCCTGGTCGGCCATCCCCACATGTGAGCCAGACAGGCCATTTGAATGACTACCCTCCAGAGCTCCTGTTCTCCAAACACACAATGCTCCAGGGAGACAGTAAGGAGCATTCAACTCTGATAATCTCTTCCAAGGGACCACAGAAGCAGTAAGCTTAGAGGCCACTGTTACCTGACATCAACTGATCTGTCACCTCTAAGACAGTTCTCACCTTCCGACTAACTCATATAGGCTCATTTTTACTATTCCAGATCTTTTTTCAAGGAAATTTCATCTGGGAACACCTAAGAGATAGACAACTAGATTAAATTATCTTTTATACACATTAAAAACGTCATTTTTGAGAGTTTTGAGGCAAGGAAGAAATGAGAAGTCAAAAAAAAGTTTACTTGGGAAAAAAATGTCAGCTTTGTTCCCTAGCTAGAGCCTAAGGCCAAAAAAGGGGGGAGGCTTCTGGGCTGGCTCTGTATGACAGCAGGAGATGGGAGCAAGGACTTGACAGATGGCACTACAGAAGGGCTTACACAAGCTAAGCTCACAAAGGCTCACACATGTTGCTTCTCTAAGGCTATCCCTGAAGGACATTTGACAAATTGAACCACTAAGCTTCCCGTAGAAAAAACAATCAGACACGTTCTTTCTTTTCCCCTTTCATCATTATAAACCAACCACAATCGACAATCAAAGCTTCTTCTGCTGGTTGGGCAATCACAGCCATCCCCAGTCTCTGACAATGGAGTTCATTTTATCAGAGTTATCAGCTAGCAGACTTAATCATTCTGTTGGTTGAGAAAAATCTACTTCTTTGAGAATCCCATGCAAAACAGTACTCAGAACAGAAGGATCCCAGCCACTGGGTGATCTACAAGCCCTACTGGGCTTAAAAGGAGCAGGCCTTATATCAGGGCCATGTAAATTCAAGGCCAGGGGACGGGAACTCTGGGATTAACAGGAGAACTCCAGACATCCTATAGTGCCCTAGGAGGTAGGGCAGGGCTGGTCCTGGTTGGGGGCTGGCCTTCTTTATGTATGTCTAACAGGCTTGCTTCTATAGTTTCCCTTAGCATTTTTTCATGGCAGTGTTAGCAACTACTGCCATTTCAACATATTACCTCAAAAATTACTGAACAACACTACATTTGAGGAAAGTATTAGGAGAAGCAACTGAATGCCCTGCCCCTCCCAGCTGTCTTTCTGCTCCTTTTAGGCTCTTGGATGAGGTGCCTGGCTTCCCTCACAATCCTATCTTACTCCACCTGAGTAGTAAAATTGGAAGGCCAGGGCAGCTCCTGTGCCTCAGTGAGTAGGACGCTGGTCCCATATACCAAGGGTGGCAGGTTCAAACCCAGCCCCAGCCAAACAGCAACAACAACAAAAATAAATAAATTAAAAAAAAAAAAATCAGAAGGCTCAGAAACTCCTCCAAGGTAAGGCTGTGAAGTCAAAGCTCTAGAAAGTTAACTGCAGACCTCTCAGTACAAAATATCTATTCTAGCTAAAGCTGGAGGACATCTGATCTTCCTTAGAATTTCAGAATACTACTCCCCAAATGGGGGGAACTCCAAGGAATTTGAGCACAGTGTCTTAGAGAAATCTGGCTGTCCCTTTATAAATAAACAGACTCTGGCATTCAGCCTACCAAAGACCTTAAATTTCATGAAGTCAATGTGACCCCCACCCTTACAGGTTTCTCCATGCCCTTCCCCATACTCTACCTGCCCATTCACGGTCCCCAATGATGATTCGATCACAGAGATCACACAAGTGATAACTTCTCTTATTCTCAGTTTCATTGTATGGCATACTTACTGGAGCGGCTGCAGGCTTGTGCCCCTGCAAGAGTAAGGGTAGGGGAAGCATTCGATTCAAAGAGATCTGGACATAATTCCTCAATATTAAGAGGAGTGGTATTTTCCTAAGATTCTTTTTTCTCACCCCAGAGAGTAGGTGAACTGTGAACAGATTTTGGCAACTACCTTTCTAAGTAAGAAAGAAGAAATGTAACCTCCAGGTACCTAAAAGCAACAAACCATTCTTCTATATTCCATGGAAAAGGATTGATTCCACAATATAGCAACAGTTAGCTAAAGAAAGTGCTCTGAAAACCAGACAAAAGACTGTACCATAATTAATAATCACCTGGATGAAACTTTGCACGATTTCAAGAGCAGGTTCGAGAACAGACTCCTCCCACTTCGAGACATCAGATACCTCTAAGCCATATACAGGGGGTACACTGGGACCAGGTCCTAACGGTAACAAAGAAAAGCTGTGAGAGGTTGGCCTGCAAGACCAAATCTATTCTGCTCCCAGGACTCTAAAATCCTCAAGGGAAACACATAGGACGAAAGGAATAAACATTCTGCCATGCCGTTTATTTTAACCAGAAACACAGAACCACAATCTAAGTAAGACCTGAAGGTTTAACTGGTCTGCAGCCAATAAGCCTAGCTATATAATCTGGAGACTCAATTGCAGGATCTTCCAGATCAGTCAAGAAACCAGAATAGAGTAACAGCTCTAATAACCACTATGTGGGCTACAACGTAAAGATAGCAAACTCACTGTAGGAAGAAGTAAACTAATGCTTTAAGTAAGTGCCTGTTTTGTTTTGTTTTTATTTTGGAAACAGAGTCTCACTGTGTCACCCTTGGTAGAGTGCCATAGCATCACAGCTCATAGCAACCTCAAACTCTTGGGTTTAAATGATTCTCTTACCTCAGCCTCCCAAGTAGCTGGGACTACAGGTGCCCACCACAATGCCCAGCTGTACGTGCCTGTTCTAAGTTCTATGTTATCCAGAGTGATGGCACTCTATGCCAGAGAGTTTGCAGCTTCCTTTAGGAGCAGACAGTAGTCTCAGGTTTGTGTGCATCCCTTTAGAAGCTGGTATTCATCAAACTCCTTGACAGCATGCTGATAATCACAGGCTAGGAGGAAAACAGCATTAGCCAATGAAATGCTGAATCTGACAACTAGAAAGAAGCCTTGGAACTTTCTAGTTGAGCCCTCTTTTAAGAACCAGATCTAGGAAGTATTCAAGAAACACTCTCCGGTGAACACTTCTGAATGGAGATGAGATTGGAGGTAGCAAAGAGTACAGCTTACAGGCATTTCAGCCATCTCAGCCAACCATATTGCAAGAGTTTAGTCTCTGCTGGTAGCTTCTCCAGCCTACAGACACACTAAATTGCTTCCCACAGCTAGTTTAAGCCAGTTGCCCAAAGGCAAAGTGCATCACCCCATGGACAAAAACATAAAAGGCCTTGGGATGCCAACGGCTGGCAGGTGCTAGCCTTTTGATTATGCCAACCACAAATAAGATTCTTCATAAACTGGACTGGGCTGCACCTGCCACCAAATGGAAAGGTGAGACTGGGAGGGCGCAGGCAGCATCCACAGCACACCTGGCCTTGGCTGAGCTCTGCACCTGTTTCCAGGCCACTCTACATTTTCCTTTCTCCGCTAAGCCCTTTGTTGGGCTTCTGTGCCCTGTCTAAGCACCTTTCAACAAGTTCTCGGCTCCCAGCTGCTATTTCTGGCTTGGGTCCAAGGCCAGGCTGGGGTGGGAAGTCCCTCTGGCTTACTGCCAGAACCATATCCCAGCAGACCAGCCCTGGCCAATCGCATGCAGCTCCTGATTTACAGAGCAGCTGTGCCTTTCACTTTAGAGCCAGAACTGGGCCGGCACACACGGAGGAGGAACAAGCACATGACACACTATACTATCAATTCCTCTTGCCTCCGACATGGAGGGGTTGTTGTGGCTTTACCACAGGAGGAAGTTCCAAATTATTATAAAAAAAAAGCCTTTTGTTACAGACTTACTGTCAGCCTTGGAGAGAAGAGAAGCTGCATTAAAAATGGCAGTACAGTACTGAATTTCAACATCAGCTGGCACTAAGACTTCTATCAACCGGGGCATGTAGAGAAAGCAGGATAAGCACAAGACAACGTAAAGAACCCCACTGGGAAGCTCAGGCAAAGGGGGGAGGTAGGGGGAGAGCAGCACAGATCAAGGTGTGTTATCTTTAGAGGCTCTAAGCAGCAGGAGTTCAGCAGGCCCTGCCTCTAACTGAGGGCAGAAGGCTACTGGCAAAAGGCAAACATGGGAAGATTCAGAAGCATATGAAGAAAGTACTGCCTGTTAGCTGGGGGATGTGGGGCAAGTTATTTAACTTCTCTAGGCTCTCACTTTCTTATCTGTAAAAAGAAAAGAATAAGACCTACTCAAAGGCTTAATAATATATGAATAACATCAAATTTAGTGCCAAAGACAACAGTACAGGGTCAATGAATGAGAACGTCCTTTCCTTTCCCTTAAAAGTACTGTTCGATGAAGTTTTAGTTTGAAAAATCTGAAGCACCATGTACATGACCACTTTTGAGATAGGGTCTCAGTATGTTGTCTGGGATAGAGTGCAGTAGCATCATCACAGCTCACTATAACTACAAAGTCCTGAGCTTAAGCCATCCTCTTGCCTCTGTCTCCCAAGTAGCTGGGACTAGGCACACACTACAAGGCTGTTCTCAAACTCCTGGCAATCTTCCTTACTCAGCCACCTAAAATGCTGAGATTATAGATATCAGCTACCACACCCGGCCTGTTTTGTCTTTTTATACTGCTCATCTGGCCAAAAAAAACACTATAATTAGGAAATTCTCCCTACAGAAATCTGACTGCTCGCCAGGTACAAAATTGAAGCTGAAATCAGCCTTGAACAACAATTCTGGTAAGACATTGCTATTTTGTTCTTAGCTGTTTGTAGTCAGTACCCATCTGTTCAAGATATAAGACAGACTGCTCAAAGGAAACTTAGTTTTTTTTTTTCTGAGACATCACAAGAAAATATCTCTGGATAATCACTTATGCAATTCACTCTCCCCTAGGTCAATTCCAAAATCTTAGACTAGGTCCAGAAATAGTTCATTTTCTGGGTGAACTATTCTGGGAGGAGATCTATATTCTATTGAAGAAAGACTGAAGGATTAGAGAAACATAAGACTTACTGCTCAAAAAACGGTTTTTAACCCATCGGTTTTGCTTCCGGGCATATTTCTTAGTTACTTGTTTTAGAGCCTCAATACCTGAAAGATACAGTAGATATAAGAACATCTAGGTAAGCACTCTTTACCTTGCAGAGAAGCAGGCCCTCCCAGCCCAACAGAAGAGAAAATTGGCCACAGCAATCCAATGTTAAACGTGGTGAATGAAAATTTTACTTCTGAGCTGAAAGCTACTTCATACTCTTTTAGCCTCAGCTCTTTCTCAGACCATACCAGCAGGTATTCTGTCACCCAAGGATGTGCAAGACTAGATTAGATGGAGGAATTCACACCTTTCTTTAGAAGCTGGTTACTAGTCTCTGGTGTGCATTTTCCCTCAGTGATCAGGTACTCGTGAAATTCCTTGAAGCCAATTGACTGGAAGATACCATGTTGATAGTCCTGGCTGGGAACAGGAGAGTATCAGCAGATGAGCCATTGCTTCTGAAAGCTAGCAGGGGCCTTGGAGATGATCTAGGTGAGCCATTTTATTTCATAAATGAGGAAATTTAGGTTCTAAGCAGTTAATAACTCTCTGAAATTCTCCTCTTCCCTACCCACCAGCTCCTAGGTTACTTCCTGGGAATGTCTGAAAGATCAGAAAAGTACAACTATCACAAGTATACCAAACTTCCTTCCAATAAGTCTTGCCAATGCCAAGGACAAAGATCCAAAGCCAATGTTACGTCTGTGGTCATTCAACCATCGGCAAGAGATAGAGAGTAGGTCAGAGTAATAGCCAAAGGCAGCTCACCTGTTTTCCAAAACCTTCTTCTGATTATAGCGTCTATGAAAATTTCTTAGTTCTTCCAAGAGCCCAGCAGTAAGCATGTTGTCCACCCTCTTATCCAAGCGGTCATCTAGAACTTGAAACAAATCAGTCCATCAAATCACCAAGCATGTTGTAGATGCCTACTGTATACTAATAAGGTAAATGAACAGACTGCCACACCAATGAGAATCTGTCCAAATGGAAGAAAGGATTCAGATTCCAGATTATATAAAAACTCATTACATTTATTCACACTTAAGAATCTGTGGCTTCAAACAAAAACAGCTGAAATGAAGCCTATGCCTTCTTTTATGTAAAGAGAAAGCATAAAATTACAACTATTATGAAGGACAAATATTTTATTCTCATATGGAATGTATATCCAATGTGTTTTAAAAGTAGCCGAGGAGCTCGGTGCCTGTTGCTCAATGGTTAGGGCGCCAGCCACATACACCGGGGCTGGCGGGTTCAAACCTCGCCAGGGCCTGCTAAACAAGAATGACAAGTGCAACAACAAATAAAAAAAATAGCCAGACATTGAGGAGGGCACCTGTAGTCCCAGCTACTTGGGAGGCTGAGGCAAGAAAATCACTTAAGCTCAAGAATTTGAGGTTGCTGTGAGCTGTGACACGACAGCACTCCACCGAGGGTGACACTGTAAGACTCTGTCTCAAAAAAAAAAAAAAAAAAAAGTAGCTGAGGAGGGCTGGGAGTGGTGGCTCAAGCCTGTAATTCTAGCACTCTGGGAGGCTGGGGCTGGTGGATTGCTTGAGCTTATAGGTTCGAGACCAGCCTGAGCAATCTCTACTAAAAACAGAAAAAACTGAGGCAAGAGGATCACCTGAGCCCAAGAGTTGGGGGTTGTTGTGAGCTATGACTCCTCGGCACTCTACCCAAGGTGACAGCTTGAAACTCTGTCCACCCCCAAAAAAGAAAGAAACTTTAATACAATGTCATTCTAAATATATTCTGAACTACTACATCGGACAAAGGAGTAAAGTTTGGGAGGTCATAATTGTTCAGACAGGGCTCAGTGCCTGTAGCTCAACGGGCTAAGGCGCCAGCCACGTACACCTGAGCTGGCGGGTTCGAATCCAGCCCGGGCCTGCCAAACAACAGTGACGGCTGCAACCAAAAAATGGCTGGGTGTTGTGGCTGGCACCTGTAGTCCCAGCTACTTGGGAGGCGGAAGCAGGAGACTCGCTTGAGCCCAGGAATTGGAGGTTGCTGTGAGCTGTGATACCATTGCACTCTATCCGGGGTGACAGCTCGAGGCTCTGTCTCAAAAAAAAAAAAAAAATTGTTCAGACAGGGTGGTCAAATACAGCTTTACTGTGCGTCAAATACCATTATTTTATGTTGAATTGTAGTAGTTTTTATTTATAAAAATTCCATTCTAAAAATATAGCTGGGCTCGGCTCTGTGTCAAAAAAAAAAATATATATATATATAGCTGGGCATTGTGGCAGGCCCCTGTAGTCCCAGCCACTCGGGAGGCTGAGGCAAGAGAATCGCCTAAGCCCAGGAGCTGGAGGTTGCTGTAAGCAGTGTGATGCAATGGCACCCTACCGAGGGCGATAAAGTGAGACTCTATCTCTACAAAAAAAAAAAAAAAAAATTTCATTCTATACATATAAGGCAGATTAAAAAATTTTCACCATTTCAATTATGCTTTTCTATATCTCCACCAATGCTACTTCTCAGCCTACAACAAGAGTTTCGTATCTTCCTAAAAAGTTGGTGTTTATTGAAGATCGACCATGTGTCAGACACATTCTAAGCACCTTCTATTAATTCATCTTCTAATCCTCAAAGAACCTATGAGATATGTACAGTTATTATTATCTCTTTTTTTTTTTTTTGAGACAGAGCCTCAAGCTGTCACCCTGGATAGAGTACTGCGGCATCACAGCTCACAGCAACCTCCAACTCCAGGGCTCAAGAGAGTCTCCTGTCCCGCCTCCCAAGTAGCTGGACTACAGGCGCCCACCACAACGCCCGGCCTTTTTTGGTTGCAGCCGTCATTGTTGTTTGGCAGGCCTGGGCTGGATTCGAACCCACCAGCTCAGGTGTACATGGCTGGCGCCTTAGCCAGTTGAGCCACAGGCGCTGTGCCTATTATCTCTATTTTGTAAGAGAATTTGGGCATAGAAAGGTAAACTCCCTTGCCTTTCAACTCACATAGCTAGGAGATGATAAAGCGAGAATTTGTAATCAGTCTGCCTCAGAGCCTGTGCTCTCAATCACTATACTATACTGCCTGTCCACATAATAATCTCATCTCTCCAAACCTAGCTCAGAGGTTACCATTGTAAACTGGTCCCTGATGCCCCCTGGAGAACATTCATCATCCCTTTTCTGTGGCCCCACAGCTCTCTGAATATATCTCTAGCCCAGTATTACTACACTATCTGCTTTCTCATCTATCACCCCAATAGACTGGAGCTCCTTAAGAGGAGGTCTCTTATTCATCTCTGAAACCCAAGTACTATGCAGAATACTCGATGCTTCGCTAAATGTTTGCTAGATAAAGAAGTTACTACCATCACAGGGTATTATTTTATTTTAGCAACAAAATGCCATCAGGCCAGCTAGCTAATCATCACAGAGACTCTTAGGCCTATTGCTTCTAGAATAATCAGTGGCCTCTAGCCAACCCTGGGATCAGACCTCCTTCCACAGGAAGACTTCCTTCCCCTTTCTCTGCTGGACCTTCCCTGGGTGGCAGTCTCCTTCCTATTCCATCCCATCCAACCACTCTCTTATCCTAGTGCTAGGGCTATCCTTCTTCCCTTTCCAGACAGACACTGAGGGGAATGGCACTGCACCTAAATCAATGAATAATGATAATGTTAATAAAATTTGTAGCTTATACTTGTTTATGCTTATTATGAGTCACTCGTGGTTCTAAGCATTTCATATATAGTAACTTATGACTCTAAGTTCTGTCTCAAGATAGACTCAAACAGCTTTTACCTGTCTGGTCAGCATGAAGCCAAAAGATGCAAGGATTAGGGAACTTCAGGGGACCTCCAAGGGGACCACCACCTTCCTCTGCATGTTGACGGTGCAGAAATTCACTGTGAGAGATTCCAGTTTCTTCAAACACTTGTAAGCTCCTAAGTCATTTAAAAGCGGAAGAAGGGACACAGCCATAAAAAACACTGGGAAATACTCATTCTCAAGTGAAACAAGGAGAAAGGCTGTTTATTACAGCAATACTCATTCTCACTTTCACTGCATAAATCCCAGAAGACATGAAGGACTGGGGTTACTCTAATCCTACAGCTACTCAGAAAAGGGTCCTAAAGAAAACTTTAGTTAAAGTAAAAAATGACACTATTTTTCTAAACATACATCAATTTTCCTGAGATCAGTTTAATACATTCAGAAACAGGTTTCTTTTACACAAACAGAATGGTACTCACTCACTTTCAGGTAAGCATAAAAGAGCTTGTTTGGGACACTTTGTTACAAGCCAACAAGTCTGGTCTTGCTGGCATGCCTTTCCCACAGTACAAAAAGTATGTCGTATATCCAGCTCATCAGCTTTCTTTTTAAATATGTCTAAAATTAATGAGAAATGCTTCTGGCTAATCTAGTATTCTACTGGCAGAAAGATCTCTGAAAAAGGAACTCACATACTCATTCTTAAGCCACCATCCACACCTGTTTGTATCTACTACTCTCTACAGAGCTAGGTAATTTAACCCTCAAATCCCTACTATACCACTCTGAGTGACTGCAACTTACCAGCTTGAAAGTTACCTTACCCTTCTTGACCCAATTCTAACTTTCTGAAACTTTTAAACACAAAAGTGAAGACCCCTTGTCTTTTAGTGTCACTGGTCACTCAAAGAGCTATGAGGAAAAAATGTAGTAAAAAATATCTCACTTATCTGGAGGTTGGAATACAGCCTCAAACCAAAAGAAAAATGAAGGAAGTCTTATAATCTTCTCTAAAGGAAAGAATCTAGATCTCTTGATTGGAACCTCTTGACTCTAAGCAAAATTCTCCAATGTATTACTAGTTTAAAAGCAGCAAAAAGGCTCGGCGTCTGTGGCTCAACGGGGTAAGGTACCAGCCACGTACACCTGAGCTGGCAGGTTCGAATCCAGACCAGGCCCGCCAAACAGCAATGGCTGCAACCAAAAAATGGCCGGGCATTGTGGCAGGCGCCTGTAGTCCCAGCTACTTGGGAGGCGGAGGCAAGAGACTCGCTTGAGCCCAGGAATTGGAGGTTGCTGTGAGCTATGATGCCACAGCACTCTATCCAGGGTGACAGCTTGAGGCTCTGTCTCAAAAAAATAATAATAATAATAAAAGCAGCAGGCTCGGCGCCTGTGGCTCAGCGGGCTAAGGCGCCAGCCATGTAAACCTGAGCTGGCGGGTTCGAATCCAGCCTGGGCCCGCCAACCAACAATGATGGCTGCAACCAAAAAATGGTCAGGTGTTGTGGCTGACGCCTATAGTCCCAGCGACTTGGGAGACGGAGGCAAGAGACTCGCTTGAGCCCAGGAATTGGAGGTTGCTGTGAGCTATGATGCCACAGCACTCTATCCAGGGTGACAGCTTGAGGCTCTGTCTCAAAAAAATAATAATAATAATAAAAGCAGCAGGCTCAGCGCCTGTGGCTCAGCGGGCTAAGGCGCCAGCCATGTAAACCTGAGCTGGCGGGTTCGAATGCAGCCTGGGCCCGCCAACCAACAATGATGGCTGCAACCCAAATAATAAAAATAGCCAGGCGTTGTGGCGGGCGCCTGTAGTCCTAGCTACTTGGGAGGCAGAGGCAGGAGACTCGCTTGAGCCCAGGAATTGGAGGTTGCTGTGAGCTGTGATGCCACGACACTCTACCCAGGGCAACAGCTTGAGGCTCTGTCTCCAAAAAAAAAAAAAAAAAATAGTAATAATAAAAGCAGCAAAAAGAGGAGAGCAGAAAGAAAGAAATGGACAGGATAAGACCAAGCTCTATAATCAGGTAATAAAACAACATAAAAATGAATGTTCATTATAATGTTTCTGAGTTTTTTAAAAAATAGAAGAGTTTCTATTAAAATGTTTAAAATAAAATGTTTGGATACTGGAAAATACAAACTCCAATAATTTACAACATGCATTCTTTTTTTTTTTTTTTTTGTGAGACAGAACCTCAAGCTGTCACCCTGGATAGAGTGCTGTGCCCATTCCTGGGCTTAAGCGAGTCTCTTGCCTCCGCCTCCTAAGTAGCTGGGACTACAGGCGCCCACCACAACTCCTGGCCAATTTTTGGTTGCAGCCGTCATTGTTGTTTGGCGGGCCCGGGCTGGATTCGAACCCGCCAGCTCAGGTGTACGTGGCTGGTGCCTGAGCCCGTTGAGCCACAGGCACCGAGCCTAGGAAAAAATTTCTAAAAAGATTCCTGCGGACAAGTGCAGTGGCTCACACCTATAAACCCCATACTTTGGGAAGCCAAGGTGAGAAGATCCCTCGACCCCAGGAATTCAAGGTTACACTGAGGCTACTAGTTTTTAGCCTGGGTGACAAAGTGAGACACTGTCTTTTTATAAAAAGTCTCTTGGGGGACAATAATGAAAAAAGGATTAAAAAACACTGATTTAGAAAAGTCATTTGAGTGGAATACTTTATAACCCCCATCAATACTAGCTCTTACTACATTTACTCTAAATAACCATCCATATAGTAGATCCTTCATTGGATATTCTACTATACCAGAAGTGGTATCATTCCCAATACTGCAGAAAAATAAACCTAATACATGAGGCTGCAATTTCAAAATAACCTAAGAAAACATGACCTTATAAGTTCATTCACCACCTTTCTTCCCAATAAGAAAGTCTCTATGTGCAAAGGTGAGGTGATCTACAAGATAGGTTATAAAATCTACCTCCCACTGGGAAAGCTGCTGGGGCAGAACTTTAGCATTGCAAAATCAATTATAAAACTCAAATCACAATGTAAAAAGACTACATGCCAGAAAAAATTTATATGAAAACTGTTGTACAAGCAAAGATCAAATAGAAAATGAAGCAAGATTACATAGGCCTTAGGGAAAAATCACATTATACTATGCATTTAAAAGGTAACAACAAAGTAGGGTGCAACTATTTATTGAGGGAGTTGAACTGAGGTAATAACTCAGAGCCTCCCAACCTGCTGAGCTAGAACAACACATCAGTTTCCACTAACTCCTATTACCAAGCCTCTCTCATCACCTAGGCAGACTGAAGAACTGCCTGCCCCCAACCCTAAAGGAGTTCAGGGTCAGCGGGCCAACTTTCTTACCTGGCCACTTTGCGTTTGTCATGTGGGTGCAGCTTGGCGGCCCTTTCTGGGTCCACCTGGCTAAGGCGTCTGTGGAGTGCGTGGCCATCCTCCTGTTCAAGTTCCGTTTTCCGGTCAGCTGCTTTCCCAGTACTCATGTCCTGGGGCTATTAAATGAAGGTTTTAGCAGTAAATTTAATTCAACAAACACTGAGACAGTGTATATGCCAGACACAGTGCTAAGTGTTAGGAATATGAAATACAGATGAATCAGAAAGTCTTACAAGACAGATCATAAATAAAAAATTCCAAAATGCTATGGTAAGTGCTGAGAGACCACAGCAAACAAAGAGGAAGGAGGACTTACTGCACTGGGAAGTACTCAGCTGCCCTGCTTCCTTGCCAGAAGTACAAACAGGTCCCATAGCTACCACATCTAATTTAACATACCGAGAGCAGCAGGGTTCTCAGCAAAGACGACCAAAAAGTAGACCATACTACTAGTGTATCAGAGTTTGCAAAGTCTTCCCCAATGTTATAGCATCTCCGCAAGTAGTATCACTGTTGGACATTTCCCTGACATATACATTGTGCTGTCAGCTAGAAAAGGCTAAATCAGACTAATGTACTGTTAATTTATGCGGAGATGCTAATTAATCCACACAGGAGCATTTTTCCCACACACAGCCCCTGCCCTTAGGCCAGCCTGGAGGAGCACACTTCACATATGGACGTGGCATTTGCTTCAGAATATTAAGTAGGAAAATTACAGTTGCTGAGTATAAGAAACAGGCAATAGCCAACCTTCCTCCCACTAAAATTAGACAACAAAAAAGAGGAACCCATTTCTCAGTGAATCACAAGTATACTAAACCTACCTTGGTATTGACAAGAACTTTCCACAGCAGAGACTCAATGTAATAATTGGTTCCTCCCACGACAATAGGAATTTTGTCTCGGGCAAATATATCTTCAATGTGAATATTAAGAAAGACATCATCATCTGTAGCATCAAGAAGAGAATCCTGACTCACTTGGGAAGAGTATTAGCGAGAAAACACATTCATCTCCAAAGTAGAAAAGAAAGAGCAGAAACCAGAACGAACTCACACCACCTTCAATGTTTCTAGTAACTTTTCAGAATCATTTCCAATCAGTTCTGGAGGGATTTATATCAAGTAGAGACAAATCCTGGATGGTAATGCTTTCCAGTTCTAGAACTTTCTTTTTTTTTTTTGAGACAGAGCCTCAAGCTGTCACCCTGGATAGAGTGCTGTGGCATCACAGCTCACAGCAACCTCCAATTCCTGGGCTCAAGCGAGTCTCCTGCCTCCGCCTCCCAAGTAGCTGGGACTACAGGC
>CAUYON010084413.1:0-15148 GCA_963573935.1 Arctocebus calabarensis | reverse complement strand
ATAGTAGGGCTGAGTACATTGGATACTTTTCCTTCCATTCTTGAGATACTTTGCTAAGAAGAATGTGTTCCAGCTCCATCCATGTAAACATGAAAGAGGTAAAGTCTCCATCTGTAAGGCTGCATTTTTTTTAACTGTACTTTAAAAATATACTTACTAGGTCATAGTTATAGAGAGGTTGACATACTTTCTCTAGGGTGTACAAATATCTGACATTATCTTTAGATTCATTTGCTGTATCAGTGATTCTTGCATCCAAATCACGCCAATTCTAAGAAAAAGAGAAGAATTCTATGAAACAGCCAAATGTATTCAAGAAATTCATGCTGGGCACCCTAATTCAGTGGTTAGAACAGCAGCCCTGTGGATCAGTGCAGCCTGGGCTGAGTAAAAAAGTAATGAAAGAAGGAAAGAGAGAGAGGAAGGAAGGAAGGCAGGCAGGCAGGCAGGAAGGAAGCAAGGAAAGGCAAGGCAGGCAAGGCAAGGGAGGAAGGAAAGAAAAGAAAGGAAGGAAAGAAAGAAAGACACAGGCCTTTAAAAAAAAGAAAAGGAAAGGAAAAAAAAAAAGAGATTCAAGCTGTCTTCCCTAAGTGTACATATACTATAATGTACATATACTGTAATGCTATTTTATAGCATTATAAATTTTATTTATTTATCTCTTTTAGAATATTTAGGACTTAAAGTTATTATAAACACCTTAAAAGACTTACTAAAACTAAAGGCTATTCATTTGTATTTAATATCCTTTCTATAGAACTGGACCTGCTTCTACTAGGAGTTACTTTTAGGTAAAGTTATTTGTGACACTAGATTATTTTAAGTCTTTAAGAACTGGTCAAGTTATGGGTGGTGCCTGTGGCTCAAGGAGTAGGGTGCCGCCCCGTATACCAGGTATGGAGGGTTCAAGCCTGGCCCTGGCCAAAATTGCAAAAAGAAAAATTGGTCAAGTTATTAAAACAGCACAAGATTAAAAGAACAATTGGTCAAGTTATTAAAACAGCACATTATTTTTTAAAAAGAAACCCTATCATCAAAGTGAACTTAAGCTGAAATTGACACCAGTGGTGTCACTAGTGGTCATCCAATAGTCCCTGCTTAGACAACTCTAATTATGAGAAATTTCTTTCTCATTTTGAGAAGCTGTCTTCCTATATCTCACTCAGTTGGTATAGTTTTGCCTCATGAGACCTGAGACCACACAGCATCCCTTCAAATATTAGAGGTCTTAATAGCTTCAACATCTTGGCCTTTCTACTCGGGCCACACGCCAATTTTTATCACCATCACTCTAAACACATGCACCTAAGAAATAAAAGAAAGTTTTCAATGTGATCTGGCCAGTGCTAAAAAGAATCAAAGAATCACCTTCCTTGTTCTGGAAACTATACCCCTCATAAAGCAGCCTAAGATCAAAGACTCTTTGGCCAGTCATATTATTCTATCAATTGGGTCAAGTAAAATCAATAAAGGTTTATCTAAATTTTATCAATTTCTTTCTCAGTAGCAGGATTTTTAAAATCTACTCTTAATAAATGTTATCTTTTTTGAGACAGAATTTCACTGTGTTGCCCTCAGTAGAGTGCAGTGGCATCATAGCTTAAAGCAACCTCAAACTTCTGGATTCAAGTGATTCTCTGGTCTCAGCCTCTGGAGTATCTGGGCCTACAGGCACCCACCACAACGCCTGACTATTTTTAAAGACAGGGTCTCACTCTTGCTCAGGCTGGTCTCGTATTCCTGAACTCAAACAATCTGCCCATCTCAGCCTCCCAAACTGCTGGGATTACAGGCATGAGCCACCACACCCAGCCATAAATGTTATCTGATTATTAACTGACCACTCTTTCATACTAGAGATAATAAAATCAAGTGTGTGCTTGAGGATTAGAAAAAGATAAACAGAACATGGGATAATGGTGAGGTCTTCCCAGGAAAAATAGAAAGAACATGCTCTAAGTAAAGCTATTATAAAAATTATAGGAGCCAAACAATAAGATTTTTTATAAGTCCATCCATAAGAGTTAGAATAACAGTATGGAACTCCTTTTCTAAACCACTTGGGATAATTTCGGATCTTGAAATTCCCATCCAATATATTTTTTTCCTCCTTTCACAGCATCATCCATGGAATTACTACTATATGTATACAAATCATTTGTATCTTTTAGAAAGGATACAAATAAATATATATATATATATATATTTTTTTTTTTTTTGTGGAGACAGAGTCTCACTATGTCACCCTCGGTAGACTGCTGTGCAGTCACAGCTCACAGCAACCTCCAGCTCTTGGGCTTAAACGATTCTCTTGCCTCAGCCTCCCTAATAGCTGGGACTACAGGCGCCTGCCACAGCACCCAGCTAATTTTTGATGCAGTTCAGCCGGGGCCGGGTTTGAACCCGCAGCCCTCAGTATATGGGGTCGACGCCCTACTCGTTGAGCCACAGGTGAAGGTTACCATGGCAGGTCACCAAACACCTCTTCTCAAAAGATTAAATTGTGTATGCCTTTGATTCATAAATTCATAAATTCTCTTTAAGTATTTATCTCAGAAAAATTCTTGCACATGTGCACCAGGAGATATTAATAATATTCACTAAATCATTGTTTGCAATAATCTCAGACTATACAGAAACAATCCAAATAGTGTATTCATGTAACAAAATACTATACAGCAATAAAAACAAAGAAAGCAAACGAATGATAATACACACATTAAAATGGTTAATTCTCCATTCTGACTGAGACCCTGTCTCTACTGAAGAGAAAAATTAGCCAGGTGTTGTGATGGGAACCTGTACTCCCAGCTACTTGGGAAACTGAAAGTGATCTACACTATTTGAGCCCAGGAATCTGAGATTCCCGTGAGCTATGACGATGTCACAGCAATCTACCCAGGGTGACAGAGTGAGACTCTCTCTCAAAAAGAAAAAGAAACTTAATTCACACAGACAATATTAAGTAAAAGTTGGTTGCAGAATATACATATACATATATGCATATATACTATATAAACTTATTTGAACATTTATATCAAAGGATGAAAATATATAAATTATTTTAAAACTGGAAAGGAAGAAGAAAGAGTAAGTGTAACACAAATTAATTGAGATGATTAAAAGAAAATAACAAACCATGCTGGGGAACTTAACCAACCACTTGGAAAAGAAAAATGTTAGAAGAAGCAAAGCTCAAGAATTGAGAGTATGGTCTGATATCCTGCCTGCTCTCTTATGAGCTCTGCAACTTTGAGTAAGAAGCTTAATCTCCTACTGTCCTATATATAAAACAAGGAAGATAATAACAGTACCTATGTGATACAGCTGATGTCCTCATATTAAATGAGATGTGATAAATAAGATATTTGATGCTTAGCAGATAGTAAGCACACAACAAATGTTAGCTATTAGTACTATCATTATTATTCAAACTAACATGATTCAAAAAAAAATTCCAAGTTAATTAGTGAATTAAATGTAAAAAGAAACTAAAAATAAAAGAATAAAGGATAAGTTTATTTTAAACTCAGGTTAACCTTAATTTAGCCTTCTTAAAAAGGCCTTTTAAAACAACATATGAATGATAAAAGCAATCAAATGAAGACTGAAAAACTGAACTCATGGAAACAAAAAAACTTGATGAAAATGATTCCTTTTTTTTTTTTTTTGTAGTTTTTGGCTGGGGCCGGGTTTGAACCCACCACCTCCAATATATGGGGCCAGCACCCTATTCCTTTGAGCCACAGGCACCGCCCAAAATGATTCCATTCTTTAAAAAGTAAAATTTAAACATCAAATAAGCACACCTTGCATCCAGATCCTGGTTTCTAAATACTGTTCTCCAAAAAAACAAACCAGGCTCCTTGGAGAAGTGGTTGATTCCAGGAATGGCGTGGGACAAACACTGAATGAGCCTTGAGCATCTTGTGATATCAAAAAGGGAAGAAGAGCTCCAAAACAAAAAGGGGAGTCAAAAGACAAAGGAACCCAACACATGAACTTCCTGATGGCCAAGGCTGCAACAGTTTGAGCCAAATTATAGTATCAGAATACAACTCAAAATACAAAGTAAATATCCACTAGGCTATATTAATCTAAATAAATGAACAAATAAGTAACTAAAAGGAGAGAAGGAATAACTTGTTCTTATACAAGAATACTAATTAACAAATGCAGAAGGAATGGGGAAACTGGAAAATCACCATTAGCATGTGATAGTAATAATTGCTATAGTCAATATCCACCTATGAAAGCTATTTATGTAGTTTCAAAGTATTTCCCCCCAAAATAGTAACTGTATAGCAAAGAAACATGGAAAACCCCACCTTTAAGGAAATGACCAAAGGTGAATCATCTGTAATAAGATATGTTAATATAATGTATCCCTGGTAAGACACACTGACAAAAACACATCAACTCTGGGGCAATCTTGCCAAAAATGCATAATCTCAATCTGTTTATGAAAAACCATTATACAAACCCAAATTAGGGACATTGTACTAAATGACCATTACTATTCAAAAGTATCAAAGACATAAAATGCTGGGTGGTGCCTGTGGCTCAGGGAGTGGGGCGTCGGCCCCATATGCCGGAGGTGGCGGGTTCAAGCCCAGCCCCGGCCAAAAACTGCAAAAAAAAAAAAAAGACATAAAATGCAAGTATAGGCTATGGAACTGTTACATTGGAGAAGATTAAGGAGACATGACAATTAAATGTAATGTAGGATCCTGGATTGGATACCCAGAACAGAAAAAAAAATAGTGGAAAGGTTCAGCGCCTGTGGCTCAGTGGGCTGAGGCGCCAGCCACGTACACCTGAGCTGGCAGGTTCAAATCCAGCCCTGACCCGCCAAACAACAATGACAGCTGCAACCAAAAAATGGCCAGGCGTTATGGCGGGCGCCTGTAGTCCCAGCTACTTGGGAAGCGGAGGCAGGAGACTCACTTGAGCCCAGGAATTGGAGGTTGCTGTGAGCTGTAATGCCACGACACTCTACCCAGGGCAACAGCTTGAGGCTCTGTCTCAAAAAAAAAAAAAAAAAAAAAAAATGGAAAAACAGGAAATAGAATGGTTAATAGTATTGTACCAATGTTAACCCCTTAGTTTTGATCACCGTACAATAGTTACAAAAGATGTTAATATTAGAAGAAGCTGATGAAGAGTATGCAGAAACTCTCTGTAAAATAAAAGGTCTTTTACCTTTAACAATTTGGAGTGTGCAACATTTAGCACATTTATGACAGCCTTACAACTTGGCCCTTTAATCTGTTCAATAATATAGTTGAACTTGGCTGACATGCGTTTCCAGTGTTCCAATTCGGTGAGTGGACCTGAATCATCAGCTTCTTTTCTCATCTGCTCACTCTCAATAAGCACCTGCCCAAAAACAAAGTTAAAGATGTATAAAATATAGAAATATTACATTTTTCTTTGTTAAAATATCATTGTATATTTTTAAATGGAAGCTATAAATAAATATTCAACACTGAATAATGTTTAAAACTCTTAGCAAAGACTAGACGAGAATTTCCTAAACATGATAAATAGTATCTATTTAAAGTTAAACATTAAATTGAAAGTTGAAATTTTAGAAATTATAACTTTAGAACCAAGGAGATGACATACTCTGGTTTCTCTTCAGATTATGTAAGTCTTTCCCCTTAAAACTAAGGAAATGATAAGCTTGCCATTAACACCACCAACTTCTTTTCTACCTGCTAATGGAGGTCCCAGAGCAAGATAAGTAAAGTAAACAAAAGGTATAAGAATTGGAAACGAAAAAACAAAAATGGCATAATCACAGATGATATGGTTGGCTGCATTTTAAAAATCCAAGAATATCTAAAGACAAACTTTTATATTTAATGTGAACAATTCAGTAAGATTGTTGGATCTACACATAAAAATCAGTAACACTTCTTTACAAGACATCTAGCAATCTGAAAATGTAATTTCCAAAAGGACACCATTTGCAATAGCAAATAATAACAATAATAAGATAACCAGAAATTAACCTAACAAAAGGTGTGCCAGACCCTTTATGAAGCACACAAAAGAAGACCTAAATATACAGAGAGGTATACATGTTCACAGATGGAAAATTCAATACAATAAATGATGAAAATTTTATCTAAATTAATGTATACAATCAATAACATTCCAATCAAAATCTCAACTAGGTAAAAAACTAGTCTTAAAGTTAATTTTGAAAAATAATTATCCAGAAATAATCAATGTAATTTTGAAGAAAAACACAGAGAAGAGACTTGACATATCAAATATTGATTTAGTTAAGAAAAAAAAAACTACAGAAATTAAAGCAGTACAAGAAAACAAATAAGTAGACCAGTGCGATAGAAAAAGTGCTCTAAAAACAAACTTTACAAATTTGTTAAAAAAAAAATGGAATATTAAGTAAGCAATTTAACAGAGCATGCTAAATTGGGATAATTGGTGAACTACAGCTATATGGGGAAAGGCAAAATTAAATTACCACTCATATCATAAACATGCATAGAAAAAGAATTCAAGATACATTAAGAATGTTACCATTAAAAATAAAATGGAGGGCAGCACCTGTGGTTCAGTGAGTAGGGCGCCAGCCCCATATACCGAGGATGGTGGGTTTGAACCCGGCCCTGGACAAACTGCAACAAAAAAATAGCCGGGCGTTGTGGCAGGTGCCTGTAGTCCCAGCTACTCAGGAGGCTGAGGCAAAAGAATTGGAGGTTGCTGTGAGCTCTGACACCACAGCACTCTACCCAGGGTAATAGAGTGAGACTTTGTCTTTACAAAAAATAAAATAAAAGTTTTACCATTTTATTTTATTTTATTTTAAAAGAAAATGTAGAAGATAGAGACACTACAAAGCAAAGCATGGAATTGAATATCAAGACTGTCAAGATAATGGTTACTACTTGGAGAGGAAAGGAGACTTAGAACAGGGGAAAGGAACACAGGCATCATGAAGTGTCGGTAATGTTCTCTTTCTTAACTTGTGCAAAGATTACACAGGGGTTCATTTTACAACAATTTTTTTCTTTTATCACATTAATTTGTGTTTTATTTTACTATTTAAATATGATGATCCTTTCAATTTATGCAGAAAAGACGTTTGACAAAATTTAGCACCCTTTCATGATAAGAACACTCAACAAAATACGTATAGATGGGGCATTCCTCAAAGTTATGAAGGCAACATATGACAAACCTGCAGCCAACATCATATTGAATAGGGAAAGATTGAAAGGATTCCTGCTTAGAACTAGAACCAGACAAGGTTCCCCACTTTCACCACTTTTATTCAACATAGTGCAGGAAGTTCTCACCAGAGCAATTAGGCAAGAGAAGGAAATCAAGAAGGTCCAAATGAGGAAAAAAAGAGATCAAACTTTTGCTCTTTGCTAATGATATAATCTTATGCCCAGAAAACCCCAAAGATTCAACTAAGAACCTGCTGGATTTGATAAATTCAGCAAAGTCTCAGGTTACAAAATCAAATATACACAAATCAGTAGCCTTCCTATATGCCAACAACAGTCAAGCTGATAATCAAATCAAAAATGCAATGCATTTTGCAGTAGCAACAAAAGAAACAAAATACCTAGGAATATACTTAACGAAGGAGGTTAAGGACCTCTATAGGGAGAATTATGAAACTCTAAGGAAATAAATTGCAGAAGATATAAACAGAAAAATATACCATGTTCATGGATTGGCAGAATCAACATTCTTAAAATGGCTACACCACCCAAAGTGATTTACAGATTCAATGCAATCCCTGTTAAAATACCAATGCCATGTTTTTGCAAATCTATAAAAAATAGTTTGATGCTTTGTATAGACTCCAAATAGCCAATGCAACATTATGTAATAAGAACAAAGTGGGAGGCATCACTGTACCAGACTTCAAACTATAAGGCTACAATAACCAAAACAGCATTATACTGACACAAAAAGAGAGAAATAGACCTATGGATCAGAACAGAGAATGCAGAGATGAAATCATCCTCATGTTTGCATCTGATGTTTGACACATAAAACTATATATTGGGGAAAAGAATCCCTGTTCCATAATGGTCCTGGGAAATTTGGATAGGCACATGTAAAAGATAGAAACAGGGCGGCACCTATGGCTCAAAGGAGTAGGGTGTTGGCCCCATATGCCGGAGGAGGTGGTTTCAAACCCAGCTCTGGCCAAAAACTGCAAAAAATAAATAAATAAATGAATAAATAAAAGACTGAAACAGGATCTACATCTCTCACCACTCACAAAAATAACTCATGATGAATAAAAGACTTAAACGTAAGGAAGCAAACTATGAGAATCCTAGAAGAAAATGTTGGAAAAACTCTTACAGCTATCAAGCTAGGCAAAGAATTTATGAAGAAAACACCAAAAGCAATTACAGCAAAAACAAAAATAAATAAATGAGAACTGATCTAATTAAAAAGCTTCTGCACAGCCAAGGACACAATCAACGAAGCAAATAGACAATCCACAGAATGGGAGAAAATATTCACATGCTACTCATCTGAGTAAGGACTGATTATCAGAATCTACAAAGAACTCAAGCAGATAAGCAAGAAACAACCAAACAATCCCATTAAAAAGTGGACAAAAGACATGAACAAAAACTTTTCAAATGAAGATATACTACTTCAGTATAGTAGTGCCAACAAACTCATGAAGAAATCCTCAATGTCCCCAATCGTTAGGTGATATTGTGGGTTTGATTTGCATTTCCCTAATTCCAATAGCAATGACTCATGTTAAAAATTCCCTAAACAACAGATGTTGGTGCAGATGCAGAGAGAAAGGAACTCTTATACACTGTTGGCAGGACTGCAAACTAGAATAACCTCTGTGGAAAATTGTTTGAATACCTCAAGGAACTTAAATTAGACCTACCATTTGATCCAGTGTTCTTACTGCTGAATATATACCCAAAGGAAAAAGGTTATTTTACAAAAATGCCCCCTGCACTTAAATGTTTATAGCAACACAATTCACAATCACAAAGACATGGAAACAACCCAAGTGCCCAGAAATACATGAATAGAATAATAAAATGTGGTATATTCATACTATGGAGTACAACTCAGCTATAAAAAAAAGCTATCTAATATCTTTTTTTACTTTCTTTTTCTTTTTTTTTTTTTATTAAATCATAGCTGTGTACATTAATGCAATCATGGGGTACAATGTGCTGGTTTTATATACAATTTAATATCTTTTCAATGGAACTGGAAACCACTCTTCTAAGTGAAACATCACAAGAATGGAGAAACAATCACATGTACTCAGTATTAAGTTGGAACTAATTAATCAGCATGTTAAGTGCACATTTGGAAGTAAATCTCAATGAAATAAAGCTTGGGGGTAAGGGTAGGAGCGGATAGATAAATTGACACCTGTTGGATACAGTGCAGACTATCTGGGTGAAGGGCACACTTACAACTTTGACTCAATCTGTACAAAAAACAAAGTATATAAATAAAACACATGTACATTCTAATATTCTGAAACAATGAATAGATAGATAGAAGAATGCCTTTATAACATTGCAATAGGAAAGGGTTTCCTAAACAAAATACAAAAAGCATAAAGTCTGTAGTCACTGAAGGTAGCTAACTTGAGGCTGAATTAACATTTGTAATTAATATATTTAACTAAATTAAAACTTAAAAGTTTCACATGACTAAAGACACCATAATAAGTAAAAAGACATGACAATATGGGGAGCAAGAAAGGACTAACATCTGAAAAATATTAATAAAATGCCAGCAATACAGTAAGATAACATTAAACAACCCAAAAGAAAATTGGGTAAAGGATAGGAACAGGTAATTCAACTTAGAAGAAACTTAAACAGCCATTAAATATGCTTAACCTCAATAATAGGGTAATGGAAAGTAAATTCAGATACTATTTCATATCTAACATACTGGCAACAATTAAAAATCTGGCAATCCTAAGTGTATCCAAAAGAAATAGGAACTCTCTCATATGCTCTTATAAATTAATAACATATAAATTAATATAACCCCTATTTGGAGGACTTGGTAATAACTAATAAAAGGTCCATATAGGGCTGGGCACTGTGGTGTACACCTGTAATCTTTGCACTCTGGGAGGTTGAGGCAGGTGATTGCTTGAGCTCACGAGTTGGAAACCAGCCTGAGCAAGAGTGAGACCCTGTCTCTAAAAAGTAGCTGGGTGGGGAATTCTGGGAAGATGGCCGACTGGTAGCAACCCTCGCCAGAGGTTCCTGAGCAGAGGAAGAAAAACTGGATGGAATCAGTTTGGCTTCATCTATGAAGCCAAAGATGGGGAGCTGAGCCAAGAAAGAAGTTCAGCAAGCTATAACTCCAAGGAAGAGCATTCAAGAAAATAAATTACAGGTACAAAGCCTATTGACTAGAGGATGGGAGGGCCCATCCTGCCTTGGGGAGGGCCCTCCCCCAAGCAGGAGGCCTGCTGCAGGCTATCTGCAAATGAGCAGGGAACAAAAGACCTCTTATTTTACCTAGCTGGAGAGAACCACTAAACTCCAGGTCTCTTTCTCCAGGGAGGTCCCACTTATCAACCTAGACACGACCCCACTGGGTATAAAATTGAACAGATATTTTTCCCCACAAGTCCAAACTCCCAGTCCACCTTTTCCCCTTTGCATGGCAGTCTGAAGTTCTGCCCCCTGCAGAGCATAGAGTTTTTGGTCTTGTCCTGAGAGACCTGGGCATAGTGTGGTCTGCCAACCATCAGGACAGAATCTGTGACTAAAGGGGAAGAAAGAGGATGTAAGAAGGAAGGGGCACTTGGTGGGAGGAGGAGCAGTCCCCTGGTTAAGACTATGCCCTGCTATTGTTAGTGTTGACCCTCAGTCCAGGCTGTGTCTGGCAGGATGGGGTGCAGAACTCCTGCCTCTGACAGCACTCACAAAGGGAGAGTGGTTGCCCTGTGTGGACTGAATTCGGCAGACAGGTTTGGTCCCCAGCCTCTGCTGGGCCCATAAGCAGAGGCTTGATAGGCGTGGACTGCAACCTGAGAGCAAGGGTGTGGTCCCCTGATTCCAACAGAACCCTCAAGCAGTGGTTTACTGGGTGTGAACCAAGACCTGAGGGCTAGGGCATGCTCACTGCCTCTAGCGGGGCTGGTGATCAGAGCCTTACCAGGTAAAGACTGGGACCTATGGGCAGAGTCTGGTGCCCTAACTTTAACAGAGCCTGTGAACAGAGGCTTGCCAGGCAGTGGACTGAGACTGGCAGGCAAGAACGTGGTCCCCTGACTCCAACTGGTCTGGCAAGCAGAGTTGTATGTGCACTGAGACTGGTAGGTGGGGCCTGGTGCTCTGACTCCAACAGAGTCTGCAAACAGAGGATTGTCAGGCAGTGGACTGAGACTGGCAAGGGGGGGAGCATGGTCCCCTGACTCCATCTGGTCTGGCAAGCAGAGGCTAGCTGTGTGGGGACTGAGACCAGTAGGCAGGGGCATTGCACCTGGCTCCAGCTGAGCCTGTGAGCAGAGAAGCAGACAATAGTGTAGACTGAGTCTGGTGGGTGGGAGTGTGGATCTCTGGCTCCAACTGTGCTTTGAATCCCTTTGCTTTGAATTGTCCTTGAATCCCTCTCTGTTGGGCAGGGTTTAAACCACCTGAGACAATTTGGTTGGAATCTGTGTCTGGGGCTGTCCACTGAAGGACATTCTGGGGTTGACCTTCAAAGTTTTGTAGTGGAAAAGAACTGAAGGGTGGGGGCTGGGCACCGCAGCTGTTTGTATCTCTTCACAGTCGGAGATTTAAATCTAATAGTGTGGTTTCTTAGACTAGGGTAGAGGTTGGCTGATATCAAAACAGAGCTAGCCTGCACTATCTTACCAAGTAGGTCCTCCGAGTCTCCTGGCAAAACTCTGAAACAGACCTTTGCAAGGTTGTAGGACATAAGCCACAATTACAAAGCCTAGAGCAGGGGTCCTCAAACTACAGCCCATGGGCCACATGTGGCAGTGTGAATTGTATTTGTTCCCATCTTGTTTTTTACTTCAAAATAAGATATGTGCAATGCACGTAGGAATTTGTTCACAGTTTTTTTTTTTTCAAACTATAGTCCAGCCCTCCAGTGGTCTGAGGAACAGTGAATTGGCCCCCTGTTTAAAAAGTTTGAGGATACCTGGCCTAGAGCTTTGCTAAGGGGCTATCTCTAATACCTGCAAACCCCAATTCAATCTCACCCTACTAGTTCTAATAACCAAACAGTGGAAAATAAACATGGTGTGGACCAAACAGAAGAACTCTGACAACATGAATAACCAGAGTAGGTCAACCCCCCACCAAGAAATGACAAAGGATAAATAATTGAAGATGCCATGCATAGAGAAATGGCAGCAATGTCAGAAATTGAATTTAGAATATGGATTGCAAATAAGATAAATGGAAGAAAAGAAAGAAATTGAATTCCAAAGAGTAGTTCTAAAGTTGTCTCAAGAAATTAATGAAGGCATAGCCTGTGGCTCAAAGGAGTAGGGCCCAGCCCCATATACCAGAAGTGGTGGGTTCAAACCTGGCCCAGCCAAAAACTGCAAAAAAAAAAAGTTCTTGAGTGGCGCCTGAGGCTTAGTGAGTAGGGCAACTGCCCCATATACCAAGGGTGGCGAGTTCAAACCTGACCCCAGCCAAACTGCCCCACAACAAAAAATATAGCCAGGCATTGTGGCAGGCGCATGTAGTCCCAGCTATATGGGAGGCTGAGGCAAGAGAATCGCCTAAAGCCAAAAGCCAGAGGTTGCTGTGAGCTGTGACACCACAGTACTCTACCAAGGGTGACAAAGTGAGATTCTGTCCCTTAAAAAAAAAGAAAAAGAAAAGAAATGAATGAATTCAAAGCCCAAGTAACCAAAGATATGAATATAATGAGAAAAGAGATAGCAGAGCTCAAGGAAATGAAAAAGTTAGTTGAGGGGCTCCAAAATACAGTAGAATCCCTCAGTAATAGAGTTGACCAGGCATAAGAAAGGATCTCTGAAACTGAGGACAAAGCTTTCGAACATTCCCAAACACTTGAAGAGGCAGACAAATGGCAAGCAAAAACTGATCATTCCCTGAGAGAGTTGTGGGATCACTCCAAAAGATCAAACATTCATCTTACAGAAATTCCTGAAGGAGAAGTGGATGGTCCTAAAGGTACAGATGCTCTACTCCATTCTCCTATTTTGGAGGAGAATTTACCAAATATTGCAAGTGATACTGTCAGATAGCAGACAGTTTCAGAACCTCAGTAAGACTCAACCCAAATGAAGCATCTCCTAGACACATTGTGATTAACTTTGCCAACATTAAGATGAAGGAGAAAATTCTGCAAGTATAATTCTGCTTTTCTCAGACATAAGAAAAGCATCATAAACAAAGGGAGAAAGATCAGAATGCCCACAGATCTCTCAGCTGAAACATTTCAAGCCAGAAGAAGATGGTCATCAACCTTCAGTCTCCTAAAACAAAACAACTTCCAGCCCAGGATCCTCTATCCAGTTAAACTAAGTTTCACTTGTGATGGAGAAATCAAATACTTTAATGACACAGACATGTTGAAGAAATTCGCCATAACTAAACCAGCTCTCCAGGATATTCTCAGACCCATTCTCCACAACAACCAGTGCAATGCTCTAACTCCAAAATAAACTCACCCAGAAATTTTTGAACAAAACCCACAATAGTGAAAGGATTAAAATTGTCCACTAGACATCTGAAAATCATGACACCCAAAACACAATCAGGCTTATCAATTCTCTCAATTAATGTGATTTAAATTGTCCTCTAAACACAGGCTGGCTGACTGAACACATAAACTCAGACCAGATATCTGCTCTATACAAGAATCTCACCTTACCTTAAAGGATAAAAATAGACAGGGTAAAGGGAAGGACTTGTATAATACAGGCAAATGGAAACCAGAAAAAAGCAGGGTTGCAATTTTAGTAGCAGATACCTTTGGCTTTAAACCAACAAAGATAAAGAAAGATAAGGAAGGTCACTATATATTTGTCAAGGGAAACACCCAACATGAAGAGATTTTGACAATTAACATTATATACCCTACCAGAATGCTCAATTCATAAAGGAGACCCTAAAGGATATTAACAACTTGGTATCTTCCTGCACTATAATAGCTGGAGATTTTAACAGGCCTTTGACAGTTTTGGATAGATCCTCCAAGAAGAAACTGAACAAAGAAATATTAGACTTAAATCTAACCCTAGAATAAATGAACTTTACAGACCTCTACAGAACATTTCACTCTAATAAAACTGAATATACATTCTTATCAGCCCATGGGTCATCCTCCAAAATAGATCCTATCCTAAGACACAAGTCTAACCTCAGCAAATTTAAAAATGTAGAAATGGCCCACCACAAGGCCTGGCCATTTTTTAGTTGTAGCCGTCATTGTTGTTTAGCAGGCCCGGGCTGGATTCGAACCGCCAGCTCAGGTGTACATGGCTGGCACCTTAGCCCATTGAGCCACAGGTGCAGAGCCATTTCTACTCAAACCAGGAAAGGATCCAACAAAGAAAGAAAATTATAGACCAATATTATTAGTGAATATCAATGCAAAAATATTCAATAAGATCTTAGCAAACAGAATTCAACCACACATCAAAAAAATGATATACCATTATCAAGTTGGTTTTATTCCAGGGTTAGAGGGTTGGTTCAACATGTGCAAATCTATAAATATAATACTTCATATCAATAAAATAAAAAACAGGGGGGAGGAGCCAAGATGGCGGTCTGTAGCCAGCTTTCTGCAGACGCTCCTGTCCAGAAGGAGAGTTAAAGGACAGAAATTTAGCAAGAAAGCCAACGGTTTGGAGCTGAGTCAGGAGACAAGGTCGAGGAACGCACATCAACCCTGTTGGAGCGACCTGCGACCCCAAGGATACAAATAGAAGGTACAGAGCACATCACCAGGCGGAAGGGAGTCACCTCCCCCAAGAGAACAGCTCGCGGTATACGCCATACCTCCATACAAACAAGCGAGCAGAGTTCGGCTGTCCTCCCACTCTACCCCACGGGAGAGACCCTCTAAAAACCGGACCTCCTTCCCCTGTGCCGCGGCACCCTCCTGCCAGGCATAAAGCAGTATAAAACTG
>CAUYON010084410.1:0-15384 GCA_963573935.1 Arctocebus calabarensis | reverse complement strand
CTCGGGTCCACCAAAACAACAATGGTGGCTGCAACCAAAAAGTTGCCGGGTGTTGTGGCGCACACCTGTAGTCCCGGCTACTTGGGAGGCTGAGGCAGGAGACTCGCTTGAGCCCAGGAATTGGAGGTTTCTGTGAGCTGTGATGCCACAGCACTCTATCCAGGGTGACAGCTTGAGGCTCTGTCTCAAAAAAAAAAAAAAAAATTTTTTTTTTCCTTGTGATTCTCTTAGGTACTTTATAAACTTCTAAGGACAGGTAAAAATTCCTGTTTATTAATAATAAGGAAAGATTTGGGGGATACTGTAGTTTGATTTGTAAAACAAAGTCATTTTGATTTTAAAGTAGTGCTTCTGTTTAAATAATAATTAAATTTAACTAGTCCTTTATTTACATGGTGATTAAAGGACCACCTCCATTGTAACTCTATGCCAAAAAATTACACCCTAGTATTACCTATTTCCATTAACTTTTAAGACAGAACTTTGGTCTGTTAGCTGAATCCAGCAGAGATTCAAGGATGGGACCTGCTAGAAATTTAGGTAAGATGAGGGAGCAAAGGTTTTGAGTTTAGGAATTAGAAAGGTGTGATTTCATTTTATGAACATACTCAAAGAAAGTAGAACCAAGTAAATTTTTGCCATTAACAAGATGACCAACTGGATATAAGTTTTCTCATTGTATTTCTGTTTACTTAGGTTAAATATTGTATTACTAATTTTAGTCCTCTCAGGCTAAGTGAGTAAGCTTTTCACAAAATCATTTCCTGGCAGCCATTTAAAATTACAGCTTTTCTCCTTTTGATTCATATAGTACTAATTTTTACCATTTACCCCTTTTAACACACACTGACACACGTATGTGTATTTGTGTGTGTGTGTGTATGTATTTTTTTTTTTTTTCAGACAGAGTCTCTGTTGCCCTGGGTTGAGTGCTATGGCATCATCATAACTCACAGCAACCTCAAACTCTTGTGCTCAAGTGATCCTCTTGCCTCAGCCTCCCTAATAGTTGGGACTACAGGCACCTATCCTGGTGCCCAGCTAGTTTTTCTGTTTTTAGTAGAGTTGGGGGTCTCTTGCTCAGATTGGTCTCAAATCCCTGAGCTCAACCAGTCCACCTGCCTCAGTCTCCCAAAGCGCTGGGATTACAGGCACCTATCCCAGTGCCCACTTAGTTTTTCTATTTTTAGTAGAGCCGGGGTCTTACTCTTGCTCAGGTTGGCCTTGAATCCCTGAGTTCAACCAATCCACCTGCCTCAGCCTCGCAAAGTGCTGGGATGAGCCACCACACCTGGTTTCAAGTTTTAGTAACTACAATGTGTTAAGGTATTAGATGAAGACTTTGGAAGATATTTTAAAAGTTATTCCTGTCCTCATGTTTCCATCAAGTGATTTTTCCCCCCCTTTGGTGTATTCTTTGATCTAACAAGTTTGAGTTTACCAGTTTTTCTTGCCCTTGTTCATTATGTGATTATCTTAGTACTTAGCACTGGTATTTGTTTTTTGTATGTGTTTATTAAATAAATGATTAATCTACCTTTTACTTTGGAGAAAGAATAACTGTGTAAATGCAACTTAGCAAGTTTGTTTCTTTTCTTCAGCCTTGGAGGGGGTACCTTTCTGGGTTTGTGCAGCTTATTGACTGGCTGTGAAAGTTTTGAAGAGGCTCTTGAAATGGCATCCAAGGGTGACAGCACCCAAGCTGACAAGCTGGTCCGTGATATTTATGGAGGAGATTATGAAAGATTTGGTCTGCCAGGTTGGGCTGTAGCATCTAGGTAAGTTTAACATTCATTTTATTGAATTTTTGTAATTCAAATTGTTTGTTGAGGTTTTGAAAAGCAGTCTGCCATGAAGTTATAAGGGTGCCTTCAGGTAACCATTTTAGGTTCAAGTTTTGAGCACTGACGTATTTACTAGCTGAGCATTGTGGCGAGCACCTGTAGTCCTAGCTACTTGGGATACTGAGGCAGGAGATTCAACTCCTTGAACCCAGGAGTTTGGAGTTATTGTGAGCTATGATGATGCTGTGGCACTCTACCCAAGATGACAGAGTGAGATTCTGTCTTCAAAAAAGTTTACACTGAGTGCACCCTATAAGAAACCACTTTTACTCATTCTTGAGTATCCTTCCAGTGTTTCCCTATGCAAATACATATATCCCTATTACTTTCCTCTTTTGCTATACAAAAGATAACATACCATGATGTAGTATACTGTATGTGGTACATCATAGAATTATGACGATCGTTGTCACATGCTTATTTTGTAAATGTATAGTTTTATCTGTAGGGTATAAATTCTTAAGTAGGATTGCAACTGCAACTGCATGTTTGCAGTATTGCCTTCCAGAGGAGTGATAACTATTTTTTGCTCTAACCAGCAGTAGATGAAAAAGCTTGTTTATCTATAGTTTCACATGTAGTATGCAGTCAAACTTAATGAATTTTTCCTAATCTGATGGAGAAGTGGCATCTTAGTGTACTTTTACTTTGCATTTGTTTTACAGTAGGGTTAAGAACCTTGCATATTTTCTTTCCATGAGTGATTATGTTCTACTTTCCTGTTGGATTGTTACACAGTTGAATTTATCAGTCTTTTATGGCTTCATAGTAAGTCAGTCTTCTGCATTCCAAATATATAAAGGAAATAAGCCTTTGTTTTATATTCTGTTTTGTTTGAGACAGAGTCTCATTATGTCCCCCTTGGTAGAGTGCTGTTGTGTCACAGCTCACAGCAACCTCAAACTTCTGGGCTCAAGTGATTGTCTTGCCTCAGCCTCTCAAGTAGCTGGGACTACAGGCCCCCGCCAGCCTCGGTGCATGTAGCTGACGCCATAACCACTATGCTATGGGCGCCAAGCCGGTTTTATATTTTGATCTTTGATTTACTTAACATTTTTATCTTAGGGTTTTATTGTCAGGTACAGATCCAGCTTTTCAGTTTTTTTCAGGAGGCCCTCATATATTATAATAGTCCATCTTTATATTACTGATTTAAGAAGATTTTTTTAATCATATACTGACTTCTTTTCATTATCCTGTTAATGCAACAGTACTACATTTATAGATGTATCAAGGCATCAAAGCGTGTTTTAATGTCTAGAAGAGCTACTCCCCATTTGCTTAATTTTCTTTTTTTTTTTTTCCTTTTTTCTTTTTTTGGAGACAGAGCCTCAAGCTGTCACTCTGGATAGAGTGCTGTGGCATCACAGCTCACAGCAACCCCCAATTCCTGGGCTCAAGCAAGTCTCTTGCCTCCGCCTCCAAAGTAGCAGGGACCACAGGCGCTCGCCACAACGCCTGACCATTTTTTGGTTACAGCCATCATTGTTGTTTGGCGGGCCCGGGCTGGATTTGAACCCGCCAGCTCAGGTGTACATGGCTGGCGCCTTAGCCCATTGAGCCACAGGTTCCAAGCCTGCTTAATTTTCTATATGAACATTATAATAACTTTAGTATAAAAAGTTTTAGAAAGCCTTTGTTTTGCAGACTCATTAAACTTATATGTTAATTTAGGGATAAATAACATCTTTATTCTAAGTTTTGCTGTCAAAGAATTTAGCTTGTCTTTCTGTTTAAGGCTACCTTTGTAGTGCATTTCAGACATTTTAAAAGGCTGCTTCATATATGTCTGTACATTGCTTGTTAAATTATTCCTAAGGATTTCTGTGTTTTTTGTTGTATTGTGTATTTTGTATCAGTGTTGGTCTTCCATTTTATTTTCTAACTGGTTGTGACTTGAGCATCCCAAGTTCCTTGTTAAGTGTTAAGGTGCCCAGTGCTCTTCAATAGTAGACTTTGCCTGGCTCCTCGGTCTTGCTTCTTCCTCACTCTGACATTTGATGTGACTTGTGACTTTGTGAGTGTTTTCAGTTCTCATTTCTGTGTGCCTTTAACCTTTAGTTGCCTCTGCCAAAGAGTGTGCTTTTCATTTTCTCTGGTCTTTTTACTGTGAAGATACTTTTATTTTCCTCATACCTTCTTAACTTTTCCCTTCTTACCACAGTGGTGATATAAGATCTTTTTTCCTTTATGTTCCTGAGGTTGGCATTTGGTTTGGATTTTGTTAGTTTTTTCCTGTTACAGTTAAATGTACTTCTTGCTTGCTTTCACCCTCTAACTAGGCTTGCATGTCCATTCTAACAGCCTCTAGCAACATGTGTACATCAAGCACTTGAAATGTGGTTGGTGCCATGTGTTGAAATCATGATATTTATATATACTGGTTCAAATGTTGCTCAGGATAAATGCAGTGGCATAATCATAGCTATAACCTTGAATTGCTAAATTTGGGGCATCCTCCTGCCTCAGCCTCTAAAGTAGCTAGGAAGTGCATGCCTCCACACCTAGCTAATTTTTTTTGTTGTTTGTTTGTTTTTTAATATTTAGATTTTTATTTATTTGTTTGTTTATTTTGAGCCAGAGTCTCATTTTCCCCCCCTGGGCAGAATGTCGTGACATCATAGGTCACAGCAACCTCAAACTCTTAGGCTCAAGCAAATAATCTTGCCTCAGCCTCCAAGTAGCTGGGACTACAGGTGCCTCCTACAAGGCTCAGCTAGTTTTTAGACCAGCTCTTGTTCAGGCTTGTCTCAAACTCCTCCTGAGCTCAAGCAGTCCACCCACCTTACCCTTCCAGAGTGCTGGGATTACAGGCCTGAGCCATCACTCCTGGACCTCTTTATTTTGGGACAAAATTTCACTCTGTCACCCTGGATAGAGTGCAGGGAGTGGCATCATCTTAGCTCACTACAACCTCAAACTCCTGACTTCAATCTCTTGCCCCATCCTCGCATGTAGGTGGGACTATAGGTGTGTGCCACAATGCTGGGCTCGTTTTTCTATTTTTGGCAGAGGTGAACTCCAGCAATTCTCCCGCCTTGACCTCCCAGAGTGCTAAGATTACACGTGTGAGCAATGTGTCAGGCTTTTTGGAACTTAATTTTAACCAAAATTCTTTACAAGGTACTACTGTATCTTTGTGTCAATTTTTGTTAATTTGTTTTGATCTTATCTCTGTTTTTACTCTTTTGATCCTAATTTTACAAAAAATATCTGGGTCATAGATCTGCTAATACATAAAATGTGGCTTGTTACCAGCATATTTGACTTTATTTTTCATTTCTCTGCAGTTTTGGGAATATGATTTATAAAGAGAAGCGAGAATCTGTTAGTAAAGAAGATCTGGCAAGAGCTACTTTAGTTACTATCACCAATAACATTGGTTCTGTGGCACGAATGTGTGCTGTTAATGAGGTAAAAAAAAAACTTTAATTATATGAAAATGTGAATTTGGAGTTTTGTGCCCTGCTAGAGGACTTCTTTTTCCTTAACGTGGCCTCTAAGATTGAGATCTAGTCCAAAAGTAGCATATAATACAAACTGAATAGGATATAAAGATATTTAGAATTTAAAGTTATATAGACAAACCTTTCCAGAACCATATAATCTAAATTTCTTGAGGCTGTAAAAGAAAGTTTTTTCTAAGCATAAGACATTTTGAGGTAACTAATGGAAAGCAGTTTTACTTTTAATATTGTGTTTGATTAGTGAAATGCTTGGAAGTTTTCTTACTGCCCTCGGCTTCTTTACAGTGCTGCCTTGTTGCATATGGATCAAGCAGCATTGTACAGGGCTATGAAGGCATTGAGACTTGTTCTTCATGTGATATTTGAGTGTTCGTGTATTGCTTGCACCAAGAAAAGTGTGAAAAGCATATACTGTTAGATTGGTCACCTAGTTGGGATATAATTCCACCTTCATTTACTAGACATTTGCCCATTTAATTTTTATAAAACTCAAGAACTGCATGAATTGAGAAGTTTGCTTTTTTGAAGGAACCCTTCATTTGTCCATTCACTCATTTATCAATTGAGCAAATATATAGAATACCACATGCCACACATTATTCTAGACACCTGGGGTATCTAAGATACCAAAGATAACAAAGATTCCTGACAAATCAATTATTTAGTATGTATGAGGTGATAAGGCCTGTATTTTTAAAAAAGAGAAAATTAAACAGGATAAAGAAGATTGAAAGTAGGACAGAGAGTGGCATCAGGTACTAATCTGGGACCTTTGTTCTTAGCCATATATATCTGTATGTCCACTGCCCAATTGACTTAACAGTAATTAAGGCCATGGTTTACATTGACAAATTCAGTGAACAAAGATTTTTACTCAAAAGTCAACATAGTACTGTAATAATAGAAATAAATTTTCTGGAGATTGAAACACTGATTATCATGGAAGCACCTGAAAAAATTAGTATGTGTGGAATTTTAGGAGAGAGAAATGACTTGATGAATCAGTCTGGGGACAGAGACTGCTAGAATCCAAGGGGTTGACTATGTGTGCCAGTACCTCAGTTGGTGTTACTCCAAAAAATAGAGTACAGTTGTTTGTCAATGTTGAATGTGCATTTCAATATACAGGCATGTTTACTGCTTATTTTACCCTAAATGCATTTTTTTTTTTTTTTTGAGACAGAGCCTCAAGCTGTCACCCTGAATAGAGTGCTGTGGCATCCACAGCTCACAGCAGCCTCTAATTCCTGAGCTCAAGCAAGTCTCTGGCCTGCGCCTCCCAAGTAGCTGGGGCTATAGGCGCCCACCAGAACGCCTGGCCATTTTTTTTTGGTTGCAGCTGTCATTGTTGTTTGACAGGCCCGGGCTAGATTCAAACTCGCCAGCTCAGATGTACGTGGCTGGTGCCTTAGCCCGTTGAGCCACAGGCGCCAAGCCCCTAAATGCATTTTTAAATAGTTGGTTTCATGGCTTGGCACCCATAGCACAGTGTGGTTAAGGTGCCAGCCGTATGCACCAAGGTTGGCGGGTTTGAACCCAGCCTGGGCCAGCTAAACAATAACTGCAACAAAAAAATAGCAGGGTGTTGTGGTGGGCACTTGTAGTCCCAGCTACTCGGGAGGTTGAGGCAAGAGAATTGCTTAAGCCCAAGAGTTTGTGGTTGCTGTGAGCTGTAACACCATGGTACTCTGCCCAGGGCAACATAGTGAGACTCTGTCTCAATAAATAAATAAATAAGATACTTGGTTTCATTCATTTAATCTCATCAGTGATCTCTCTTCAAATTGCTTTCTTAGATGGATTATATATTGGCTTTTTTTTTTTTTTTTAATGACTCTGGCCCTGGCTAGAGTATTGTGGCATCATCACAGCAACCTCAGACTCTTTGGGCTTAAGCTATCCTCATACCTTAGCTTCTTGAGTAGCTAGGTGCACACCATAATGCCAGGCTAATTTTTCTATTTTTACTAGAGACAAGGTCTCACTCTTGCTCAGGGTAGTCTTGAACTCCTAATCCCTCTTGGTTCCCCAAGTGCTAGAATTATAGGTGTGAGCCACCATGTGTGGCCTATTTATTGGCCATTTTCTAAAACAAATCTTACCTGTAATCTTTCCTAGGGTCTTCCCAGAACCTTTTACTATTTATTTTTATTTTTTGCAGTTTTTGGCTGAGGCTGGGTTTGAACCTGCCACCTCGGCATAATGGGGCCGGTGCCCTACTCCTTTGAGCTACAGGCACCACCTGAACCTTTTATTTTTTTACTAGACTTTATTTTGTGGAATGGCTTTGGATTCATAGTGAAAATTGAGTGGAAAGTACAGAGAGTTCCCATCTTATTCCTTACACATGCACACACACTCTCCTTCCCCCCACGCAAATGTTGGCATCCCACAACAGAGTGTGTTAAATATCCATGCACTGTAGTCTACATTAGGGTTTGCCCTTGGAGTTATACTTTCTGTATGTTCAGAACTAACTTTTAAATATTCAGGGTAGTGGAGCTGTGAGCCAGTAATGCTAATAAAAGGTAGTTATTTACATTTTAAAGTGAATATATTTGTAAATGTTTTATATTGTAAAATTTATCTAATAATTCCTTTTACAAGTTGTTTTCTTTGTTCTTTTCTTTTAGAAAATAAACAGAGTTGTCTTTGTTGGAAATTTTTTACGTGTCAATACTCTTTCAATGAAACTTCTGGCGTATGCACTGGATTATTGGTCAAAAGGTCAACTGAAAGCATTGTTTCTAGAACATGAGGTATAGAAAAATATTCCATCAATTTTTTTAGTACTGTTCTCCTATGTAAAAATTATATATATTGCTTCTTTGTATTTATAATTGTATGTATTATAATGCATAAATTATAATTAAGTTTATAATTTAAAACTACAAATTATTGATTTCTTCACTTCAATTTCAGTAAAGGGAGTTACTATAAACTAGTAGGCACCCCATTAAAATTAGAATTTCACAGTTTTTCTGACCAAGGGAACAATATGAGATATGTTGAGTTCCTCAGATACCTGAGGTACATATGTATTCAGTGGGTATTTTGTTTTGTTTTTAATTGTTTCTTTTCTTTGTCCCCCCATCACCACCCTGAAGTTGCAAACATTAATGAAAATTCTCCTTAATCCTACCACCACTGCCCCAAACCTCACCACCAGAAGTAGCCTAAGCATTTGAAATTTTCTCTTTCTTTCTTTTCTTTTCTTTTCTTTTTTTTTTTTTTTTTGAGACAGAGCCTCAAGCTATCACCCTGGATAGAGTGCTGTGGCATCACAGCTCACTGCAACCTCCAATTCCTGGGCTCAAGCGAGTCTCCTGCCTCTGCCTCCCAAGTAGCTGGGACTACAGGTGCCCACCACAATGCCCGGCCATTTTTTGGTTGCAGCCACCATTGTTGTTTGGCAGGTCTGTGCTGGATTTGAATCCGCCAGCTCAGGTGTACATGGCTGGTGCCTTAGCCCATTGAGCCACAGGCACCAAGCCTCTTTTCTTTTTTTCGAGACAAAGTCTCACTTTGTCACCCTCAGTAGAGTGCAATGACAGCATAGCTCACAGCAACCTCAAACTGTTGGGCTCAACTGTTGTCTTAGCCTCTCGAGTAGCTGGGACTACAGGTGCCTGCTACAATGGCTGGCTATTTTTTTAGAGATGGAATCTTGAACTTCTTAGGCTGGTCTTGAACTAGTGAGCTCAGACAATCCACCCGCATTGGCCTCCCAGAGTGTTAGGATTACAAGAATGAGCCACTGTGCCCAGCCAGGACTTGAAATTTTCTTTAAGATTTTTTTTCTTGTTCATTTACAACATCGTGTCAAATTGTGAACTGAGCAATTATTGGTCAACATAATGTTTCGGATTAAGCACATTTAACTTGAATTGTTTTGTTTATAATCAAGAGTCTGATGATTATTATAAATTAATAACACATTCAAAAATATTTGTTGTCTTAAAAGCTTCCTTCTTCCATTGTCACTGCACCATTCTTACATCAGAGTGGTGTGTTCTGTGCAGCTCCACAGGGTAACATACAGTTAGAGTATTGGGTTAGAGCTGCAGAAAGTTTCTTGAATGAAGGGAAGGGAGTGAAGAATTACTTTTATAGTCCTGGTAGCTTTGGTATCCAAAAAGCAACACGTTAAAAATACAACTTTTAAAGTTCTGTGTAGATCACGATGAAGGTTTTGGGACGGGTAGTATTATGGTCCATTATTTCACTTCTGGGAAACGTGGTCAACAGCGTCCTTTCTGATTGACCCATGCAAGTTTCAATTTGCTAGGCGTATTGGTGTTGCTGGGAAGATATTACTGTTTCTCCATTTTCATGTATCTCAAAACTTTTATAATGATCCACATATAGGAAGAGTGAAATACAGTAGATTTCCAAATAAATGTTATTAAACAAATAGATTATACAGAAATGTGTTCTAAAGTGGTTAATATTGCACGCTAATTTAAAAGCTACACTACATTAACAATTGCTTTAACATTACACAGGGATACTTTGGAGCAGTTGGTGCACTTCTTGGGCTGCCAAATTTCAGCTAAAGCATCAGGTGTCTCTCTGTTAATAAATGTCATCCAAGAGGAGCTGAAACCAGAGGCATTATTAGCATGTTGTTTGTCACTGGGAACCAAAGGATAAAAGAGTATCATAAGCTGCTGAATATTGCCATATTAAGAGAGAACTCGGTAACATGAAGTATTTCTATTTGAAATGTTTTCCCTGTTGTATATAGCCAGTGTTGAATTCTTACATGCAATACAGCCTCTCATTACTGACCTTCCTCTCCAAAAGATTTTTTTTTTATTTGATGTAGCCATGTTGTAGTACTATATGCTCAAACACAAATTGTCTCAGAAATGTTTAGCTTATGAAGATAATTGATTCTGAATATTCGTCAAATCTTTCTTATGTGTTTTGGTTACTAATGAGCAGAGGATTATAATACCCTGTATTCAAAAATTATTGAAATGGCAATCAAAGATAATTATTTTTATGTGATTTTAGAAATATGAAGGCAATATTATTAATTATTGTAGTTTTTTAAAACATATCCCTCTGCCAAAAAGCATGTTTATATGATCTTTCCCCAGAAGTGTAACTTTTCTCAAATGCCATAGTTGAACTGAAATACTGTATTACCTTTCAGCCTGAATTTTAAAATGAACCCTGGAAAATGCACATATTTGGTGACATTGGATTTCCTGTATTTTACGAATTAATACATGTATAGAATGTTCACTATTCTTAAATTGGAGTTATAATTACTTATTTGGGGGTTGATCCGATGAAGTTCTCCATCTATTCTGATGGAATGTGGTTTGAGTGCACTGTTGAGTGTTCTGTGTTCTTTACCTTATCTAGGTCCAAACTTAGTTGTTTCTCTTTATATTAGATCTGAACCATCAAAGCTAAACATCTTATTCTATTATTAATAACAGGAACGAAATCACATTAATTCTAAATGAATGTTAACAGAAATCTAAAGAATGAATTTGGGCTCAGCGCCTGTGGCTCAACGGGTTAAGGCGCCAGCCACGTACACCTGAGCTGGCGGGTTCGAATCCAGCCCGGGCCCACCAAACGACAATGATGGGTGCAACCAAAAAATGGCCGGGCGTTGTGGCGGGCGCCTGTAGTCCCAGCTACTTGGGAGACGGAGGCAGGAAACTCGCTTGAGCCCAGGAATTGGAGGTTGCTGTGAGCTGTGATGCCATGGCACTCTATCCAGGGTGACAGCTTGAGGCTCTGTCTCAAAAAAAAAAAAGAATGAATTTGAAACCTTAGTGGGAATCTGAGGCAATATTACAGAATTGTGAAAGGATCAGTGTTTCATACATTCTGGTGATAAAAGAATTATAATTCCAAATTTGTACATCCTTTTGCCTTGGAATTTGTTCTCTGTTTTCATTTTGTATAATGTTAAAAAAATTCAGATTTTTATGTTGACAATAACATAGGAAGGCCAATAGTTCATTGAAGTTCAAGTCTGTAGCTTATGGTTTAATAGATGAAAAGACTTGGGATTCGGGCGGCGCCTGTGGCTCATCGAGTAGGGCACCGGAGCCATATACCGAAGGTGGTGGGTTCAAACACAGCCTCGGCCTCTGTGGAACTGCAACAGAAAAATAGCCGGGCTTTGTGGCACCTGTAGTCCCAGCTACTCGGGAGGCTGAGGCAAGAGAATCACCTAAGCCCAGGAGTTGGAGGTTGCTGTGAGCTATGTGACACCATGGCACTCTACTGAGGGTGATAAGTGAGACTGTCTCTGCAAAAAAAAAAAGACTTGGGATTCATCTCTTTAAATTACTAATAAATTTGGGTATAATTGACGAGCTTACAAGTGTTTATATTATACGAGGGAAATATTACCATGTGTTTTACAAACCATGATTTTGCTCAGTAGAGAGCAGTTTTCAGTAGACAGTGCAAGGGGTACTTTAACAAAAGGCATTTCTCCATGCAGTTTTCAAATTTTGTGCTCAAGTACTTAAAATACAGCTTTGTTTACCTAAAGACCATGAATATATAAGTAATGAATGAGTATTGGGGGAAGCATGTAAAGCTAATTTTTTAGAATTTAGACTATTTGGAACTTTGGATTCATGTCAGTAGTTCAGTTTCTATTTGGGGCATCTGTGTAGATACAAATCTTTTTGAATGGTAATAATTACAAGTTTTATACCTGTAGCAAACTATACATTAGCAATTATAGGTTTAGAGCAGTCTTTAAGAAAAAATGGAATGGTCAAAGTGTAAGTTAATTTGATCACTGTACTTCGGGTAATATGGAACTATGATTCATATGTTTTGTCCTTTGAAACTGAAATTATTTGCTAAAATGTATGTAAAGTGAACATCCATCTTGCCAATTTTGCTCTTAGCTTTTACCACGCGACACCTCGAATTTCTGGAGTAATAAAAACATAGAATTGTGATATGAAGGCTGCCAAGATTATAAATTTTTTTTATGATCTGAAGAAATTCCCTATGAGCATGCTGTGGTAAAGAGGTCAGTTACAGTAAAGCCCCAGAGCTCTGTGTTTTCAATAGTGCTGTCTACTAGAAATAAAATGTGAACCACATGTCATTTTACATTTTTTCTAATTAAACAAAATTAATATAACAGCAACAGGTAAAATTTATTTTAATTACATATTTTGATTTAGCTGAAATATCCAATATGTTATTTCAACCTGTGATCAATACAAAAAATTCAGGAGGGTGCTACTTTTTTTTTTCCCCAGTCAGCCCTTAGTCTTCAAACTAGCGTATGTTTTGTACTTAAAGCACATCATAATTTGGACTAACCATATTTCATATGCTCAATAGCCATATATGGTTAGTGGCTGCTGTGTTGGACAGCACAGTTCTAGAACTACCTTTTTAAAATGAAAACTATTGTATGTCCATCAAAGCTTACTAAACTTGGCCTCTTTAAAGAACATTTCAGAGGGGAAAAAATAGGAACCTTACTTTTAAAAATACAGAGAGATACGTAGTTTATTTTAATACAGACAAGCTATATTTCTGACCATTCCAAAAATATCTCATATTACCATCTTGTCATCTTACTGTAGTATATATCATTTTTCCAGTGATGTTGATAAAATTGTCCAAGACATATATCCTGACAGTTCCGGTCTCTAAAATACATATTGCCTTCCTTGAAAGAAATTATTCCATTGACTTAATTTCTAAAATTGACTTATTTCTAAAATTCTGATTGAACTTGAACAGCCAAGTTTTTAAAAGTTGAGCAGGCAATTTTAAACTAAAGGACTAAAAAGAGACTTTTTAAATTCATTTTTATTCTTTACACATGAAAGAATCTTTTTTATAACTGATTCTCAACTTAATTTTCATTCTTAAAACTCTGATAACTTTTTCAAATGTCAAGGCGCAGGGTTGTTTAGCCATGGGGCTTGGTGAAGAACATAAGATCCAGAATGAATCGCCATCATTACCAGTCCCCTCAAAAAGATTGCCTTTTAACTAGAGACTTGAAGAGCTAATGGCTTTTAGTTCTACACCCAGACTTAAAGACTAAGTATTATTAGTAGACCTGCCATGTAATTTTTAACATGGCAATTCCTTGTTAAACTATACTAAGTACATAGGAAATTAGGGGAACTATTAGTTTGGGTAAGGTCAATATTATTGCCAGTTATATACATGAAAGCCCTTCAAGAGGTTTGGATTATTTGCCAAATATTAGACTCCTTAAAAATTTTGAGTGTTTTTGTTCTTGCCTTGGATTGTACATCTGATTGCTGTTTTTTTGTTGGTGGTGGTAGTTTGTTTTTTTCGCAGTTTTTGGCCAGGGCTGGGTTTGAACCCGCACCTCTGGCATAGGGGGCCAGCACCCTACTCCTTGAGCCACATGCACTGCCTTGATTGCTGTTTTTTAAGTACCAGTTCAAGGCCATATCTGCAGCTCAAAATGAAAATGTTCTTCCTCTTTTTCCAGTGGTATTCTTTCCTTCAAGAAGTAGTCCCTTTGGCTTAGCAACTGTAGCACAGTGGTTATAGTGCCAGCCGCATACACCAAGTCTGGCGGGTTCAAACCCCACCCAGGCTAGCTAAACAGCAATGACAACTGCAACAACAAATAGCAGGGTGTTGTGGCAGGCACCTGTAGTCCCAGCTACCTGGGAGGCTGAGGCAGGAGAATTGCTTAAGCCCAAGAGTTTGAGGTTGCTGTGAGCTATGATGCTAGGGCACTCTGTCTCAAAAAAAAAAAAAAAAAAAGTAGTCCCTTACATCTTGCCTTGATGTTTAAGGTTGCATTCTATAGTGGAAAGATTAGCTTGATGATAGTTTTCAAATGTTCTTATAACCACTCCGCTTATTATAAGCAGACATTTTTCATATTTTGCTGAGTCATACTGTTTTTTTCTGTTGAGCACTTTATGGTTTTTAGTCTATTGCATTTGAGAGTATAGTTTAGAAATTCTTTAAAGCCACATAAAAACTGATAGAGGATAATTAAAATGGGTGTACATTATTTTGCATTTAACTGTTCTGTGGTATGTGAAAACAAAATGTTAGAAATATATTGTCTTTTATAATCTTCACCTCATTTAAAGTGATTTGCCATGAAACAGCAGTGATGTTTTATTTCCAAATACGCTAATGTTTATGTTTATTCTAGTGTTTTATTATAATACTGAAAGAATTCAGCCAACTTTGTTTCTGTCACAAATAATATGTGAAAATAATGTGCTTTATATTACTGCCTATTTCCAACATTTAAGAGAGTAGTTTCATATTTTCTACTGAGTCTAATAATCAGTAAAAACCAAAAGAAATTTTTTCTTCCTTTAAAGTGTTTGAATACCCTATTTAAAATAATGGTTGTGTGAAAGTGAATTATTCTGACTTTTCTGCCATACCTAAATTTTGAATAATTTCTACTTTACAATGGAATGTTTGTTTTCTTACAGCAGTCCCTGTTATTTGCATTTCTTATATATTCAGTGGGTGGAGTGTCATAATTTGGTTGTTTTAGAAATAGCACTAGTCACTGGTTATTTTACAGTTTTATTTGTAAAATGAATTGGTTTGTTAACAATGGGAAATGAGTCAGTTGTCAGGATCCTGAGAAAAGATCATTGCTTTATTCATGGCCGTATATGGGATATCAAAAAACAATTTTTTCCCAACATTTAGTATCATGGTTTGGAGTTAATTATTAATACTTATATTTTCATAATTATTACATAATTTTTACTTGTATATATTAACAGGTACTAGGTTTACTAGGTTTTGGATTCTTACCAAACCAATAGAATGGTATTAGTTATTCTCATAATACTATTTTACTGCCTGTGAGATATATGTATTTGTGTATGTGTGTGTATTTAATCCGTAAAGGTATCTGGAATTTTTACTGTATTAACTTCAAAATTATATGGGCATTATAACTTTATCATCGTACAAAAGAAGATACCCACTAAATTCATTGATGTCAGTGGAATACAGATGTTTCTTGACTTAAAATGGGTTATGTCTTGATAAACCCATTATGTGTTGGAAATACCCTAAGCCAGAATGCATTT
>CAUYON010084409.1:0-14947 GCA_963573935.1 Arctocebus calabarensis | reverse complement strand
TCATATAGTGATTAAAAGGCCATGAAGGCTATGTTAAATAGTTCAATGAAAATATTTCAGATTGTATATAAAGTCAGCACATTGTGCCCCATGATTGCACCAATGTACACAATTATGATTTAATAAAAATTAAAAAAAAAGTTAAAAAATTTACAGAAAATGAATAAATCCCTAGAAAAAAACATTAATCAGAATTGACTAAGAATTAGAAAGTCCTAATAGTCCTATAAAAATGAAAGAAATGGAATTATTAATCAAAAACCTTGTTTAAGGAAAACTCCAGACCTAGATGACTCTACGGGGCAAGTTTCACCTAATGTTCAAGAAAAAAATTCCAATCTTATTTCAGAGTATAAATAAGGGGAGCACTCTTCAGCTAAATCAAGCACAATAAAGGAACATAAATTTTCAGTTGCACTCATGAATATAGTTGCAAACCCCCTAAACAAAGTATTAGCCAAGTAGATCTAGCAGATATAAAAATCTGACCAAGTTGAGATTATCCCAGGTCTGCAAGGGTGTTTTAATACCTACAAATCCATACTATAATTTACTATTTTAACAAATGATAAGAAAAAAATCATACCATTATCTCAATGTCTGGAGTTGCTGCTTTGGTTAAAATTCAAAAAAGAAATTATCTCAAAAAAATCTCAAAATAAGAATAGATGGGAATTTTTATAATCTGTCAAAGGGTATCTACAACAAACCTACAGCATACACTGTACTTTATGGTGAACCAGCAAATGCTTCCCTTTGAGATCAGGAAAAGACAAAAAGACAAATGTGCCCATTATTACCATTTTCATTCAACTTTATAGTATATGTAAGATCAGAAAAAAAATGTGGCAAAGTATTGAAAAGAGAAAACAGAGATGTTAATACTTTTTATATATTTTTTAATATTTGTGATATGATTTTAAGGACTCATTTTCCCAAGTACTTTTGGAATTTAATGAGTAAATATATATATATATATATATTTTTTTTTTTTTTATTTTTTTCTTTATTGCCCTCGGTAGAGTGGCATCACATAGCTCACAGCAACTTCCAACTCCTGGGCTTAGGCAATTCTCTTGCCTCAGCCTCCCAAGTAGCTGGGACTTCTGGCACCCGCCACAATGCCTGGCTATTTTTCTGTTTTTGCAGTTTGTCCGAGGCCAGGTTTGAACCTGCCACCTTTGGTATATGGGGCCGGCACCCTACTTGATGAGCCACAGGCGCCACCTTAAATACATAGTTTTTGAGACAGTCTCACTTTGTTGCCCTCTGTAGAGTGCGATGGTGTCACAGCTCACAGCAACCTCAAACTCTTGGGCTTAAGCGATTCTCTTGCCTCAGCCTCCCAAGTAGCTGGGACTACACGTGCCCGCCACACTGCTCGGCTATTTTTTTCTTTAGAGACAAGGTCTTGCTCTGTCTCAGATTGGTTTGGAACCTATAAGCTCAGGCAATCCACCCACCTTTGCCTCCAGGAGTGCTAGGATTACAGGCGTGAGCCACCACACTGGGTCTAAATCTTAATATGAAAGATTCAGCATGCATAATGGACATGTGTCTGTGATACTGTTTTGTTGCTTGAAGCTTAGTGAGAAAAGTGGGACAGGATTTCATTTTAAATGATTTTAATCTTTTATCCAATTTCTCCTTCATATTTGAGGCAGTTTTTAAAAATTTCAGATTAATATGAGGGTACAAATGATTAGGTTACATTGTTTGCATTTCTTAGGTAAAGTTCAAGCCGAAGTTCAGCTCTTCACCCAGGGGATGTGCTGTATACCCTTACATTGTGCACATTAGGTGAGAGCACACCAATCCCCTTCCTCCTCCCCTCTCCCTTTTCCCTCCTTTGCCACCCCCACTTGAATATACTTGTGTTTTTCTCTTGTTTGGGTGTGTAGGTGTTTTTCTCTTGGTTTCATATTAGTATTCTATTATGATTGAGGACATTAGATATTGGCTTTTTCATTTTTTTTTTTTTTTTGAGACAGAGCCTCAAGCTGTCACCTTGGATAGAGTGCTGTGGCATCACAGCTCACAGCAACCTCCAATTCCGGGGCTCCAGCGAGTCTCCTGCCTCTGCCTCCCAAGTAGCTGGGACTACAGGCGCCTGCCACAGCGCCCAGCCATGTTTTGGTTGCAGCCATCATTGTTGTTTGGCGGGCCTGGTCCGGATTCCACCCCGCCAGCTCAGGTGCACGTGGCTGGCACCTTAGTCCGGTGAGCCACAGGTGCCGAGCCTAGGCTTTTCCATTCTTGAGATATTTTACTAGGAAGAATGTATTCAACTCCATCCAGGTAAATATAAAAGATGCAAAGTCTCCACCTTTTTTATGGCTGAATAGTATTCCATGATATACATATACCAGAGTTTATTAATCCATTCATGTGTTGATGGGAACTTGGGTTGTTTCCATGTTTTGTCAACTGTGAATTGAGCTGCAATAAATATTCTTGTGCAAATGTCCTTAGGATAAAATGACTTAGGGGGCAATTTCTAATGAACCCAATAAAGGTGGTGTAGGTCATGTAATTCTATCTAAAAGTATATTCAAAAACAGACCCATATTCATATGAAAGCTATAACCCAACTATAGCCCAAGAAGAAGGGGAAAAGGAGAGGGAGGGGAGGGGAGGGAGAAAGATCGTTGGAGGGAGGATAATTGGTGGGAAAACAACTGCGGTGCATTTCACAAGGGTACATGTTAAATTTACTAAGTGTAGAGTATAAATGTTTTAACATAATAACTAAGAAAATGCGGTTATGTTGACCAGTTTGATGAAAATATTTCAAATGGTATATAAAACCAGCACATTATACCCCATGATTGCATTAATGTACACAGCTATGATTTAATTAAAAAACAGACCCATATATGATCATTTATAAGAATAAGTCATTTGTCTTTAAAAAATTAAGTAGTAGTAAAGAAAGAAATTAATTAGCCCTGAGTCAGGAGCTAGATCCTGTTTCTAGTAACTCTTAAGGCAGTGAGCGGGTCAGTCAGTCACAGGGCTCACCTCATTTATTTCTTATCTCTTAGGGATCACCATTTTTATTGCCTTATTTTCCAATGTCTTGAAAACTTGTTATGCTTTGTTTTAGTGTCTTGAAAACTATTGTTTCATATGTTTTTTTTTGTCTGTTTCTGGTTCTTTCAAAGGGATGGGAAAATCTGATCTGTTACTCCATCTTGGCAGAAGTCAATTTAGTTAAATAGCTTATCATTTCTTGTGTAGTCCTCTTTCGTTAATAAAGGGTTGTTTTAATACACACTTTATTCTGGTGCAGTTGCTTGGCCTTTCCATTAGAAGCATGCATAGATTTTATTTGTTTCTTTGCTTCTTTTTGTTTTTAAGTAACTGGTAATTTAAAGGCCTGATCTGCCAGGACCTATGGAGTAGGGGCTCTGAGAGAGATAGTTCTCAAAGGCTTTTGGTATTTTCTCTTGCCTTATGTGTTGTTATTGACAGCTGTTCAAGGTCTCACCACCTCTAGAGTTTTGACTCACTGATGTGTTTCATAAATTTTAATGAAAGATAGATTGAGAGAAATCATAGATGGGCCCACATGGTTATACTGTATTTGTGCACTGGCTCAAAATGAAAATCTCTATGTTATTACTCTGAATTACATTTATGGAATGCACCAGACTCCATCTTCTAGCTTGTCTGATCCAACTAGGGCAATCAAAAGTGATTTTCAAAAGTGATTTTCATGCTCTTGGTGCATTGCTACAATTTATTTTTTAAGGACAGAAAATTGTCCAAGTATTAGCCTGTATGTTGCAGATTTGCAAATAAACTGCATAGATTTATAGAGATCATGGTGTTTTTCTAAGGAATTTGTAAAGAATATGGTTCAACTTGGCCAATATGCAATTGTAAACTTTTTTCTTGTGTGTGATTATGAACTTTATTTATAATTTTATAACAGCTGTTTATTTTCATTGTTAAATTATGCTTCAGATGTTTTCAGCTTAACTCAAATATTTTCTATATCTCACAAAATCAAAAAGTTAGACTGGCACATTCTTTCAAGAGATTCTTCAAATGTGTCCACATTATCTTTAGAACACATTTAGTTTTCCCTGATAATAAGGATTAGGGAACAAAAAAGAAATCAAGATCTTTGAAGAATCCTTAAATATCACCTTGGGTCTCCTCTGCTGCTGTCAGACCCATACCCAGGAGCACTTACAGGGTGGCTGGCAGCCTCATTTGAGTCCCAGCTACCTTAGTTTCTATAGCCTTTTCACTGAGGTAATGACCAGTGGTATGGCTGAGAGCTAGGGAGAAATATAAAAGAAGGCAGAGAGGGTCCCTTTGGAGTTCTGAATTATTTGACTGCTAAATGATTAACATTAGAATATTGAAGAATTTACTACCTTTCCCATGCTGGGTTCCGCGTGTCTTTTCCTCTCTGTTTTACACTGTTTTGATTATAACAGCCTATATAAATGCTTGGCTTTTGGGTAGGATGCAAGTGAAAAAGGGTTGAGAAATCATATGTACTCTTTTTTATAAAGCCTTCTGAGTGATTTGAAAAACTTAAAAATGTTAAATGCAAATGTCGTTGATATTTCTAGTTAACAAGTTTTTTGTTTTATCTTTTAATTTGGAGAAGTAATCCCTAACAGTATGTGTTTTTTTTTCAGCTACTAAGTCAGGATTGTTACCCCCTCCACCTGCACTCCCTCCAAGACCTTGTCCATCTCAGGTAGGAGACATACTTAATTTCTGTAAACTCTTTGGGAGGAGGGAAGTTGTCCTGTCACTGTGCTTCTTTGCAAAGGGTGATCACCACAGAACTGGTCTGTCAGATTCGTGAGCTGATACCTGGATGAAAAGAGCAGAGAGCGGTTTAATTTCTTCTCATTCAGCCAACCCCTCAGCCTCACTAGGCCACCAAGGGAACGGGGTGTTTACTCTTGGCCTCTAGGCTTGCATCTGTTTTCGTACAGAGGGAGGAGTAGCAGAAAGGGTGTCTCTCCAATTCGGAATGCAGGAACCTGGTTTTTCTGTATAGCATTATGTAGTCTGGGTGACTGTATGTTTATCAGCATCTTAAGAGCTGTGTTAATTCTACATCAACTAACAATAACCAGTCCATCGACATTGGGTTAGAGCTGTGGTTTTGGCCTACGGGGCTTTCTTTAGGGTGGTATTTTCCCTCAGAATGATAAGCTGAAAAGGCAGAAGTGAGAGAGCATATCACCAACATTGGTTTCACTTGTAAATTAATTCTGCCTTATTTATATGTGTTACTATGGCCTGTCTCATCAACACTTCCAGTGGAGTTGAAAATGAGAAGGGAGCAGCAAATCCATGGAGTGTACTACAGATCTTTCTTTTCGTTAATTGCTGCTGAAGAAATTTTCTATCTTTAAAAGACCCCTTCTAACTTTTGACAAAAATGTTGTGAAATTTCTCTGTAGACAGCCTCAGTTTCTGTGTCGTTTCTCTGGCTGGCGCAGCGCATACCTTTGCATACAGTGCCATCTCAGGACTCACGGGTTACTGAAACTACTGTCAACACTTACTTGTCCTTCTTTCAGAGAATTGGATGGTGTTTAGTCTCCACTCAACCTTGAAATGCAAATACCCTGAGGTATTGGCTTCCTACTTCAGTTTGAAGGGTAATAAGCCCATTTATTCCTGACCTGCAGGGAAACAAATAAGAACTCCTTCTCCCGTATCTAGCATTGGCTTTAAGAGATATTGACTGACCAGTCAACTAGTAGTTATTGAGTCCCTGCTGTATAGCTAATGCCAAACTTTAGTCCCACCCTAAGCTTTTCCTGGGTTAGAATTTCTGTTTGCTCAAATTGTTAGTTATGTTCACGGAGCACCTACAGTAGGGCAGGCATTGTGCTAAGTGCTTTCAATGCATTATTTACTCTTTAAAAAACCCTATGAAGTAGGGACAGATACTAATCTGATCCCTTTTTTACAGATGAGGAAATTGGAGCATATAGGGGTAAAGCAGGTCACCTAACGCGGCATAGCTACTTACTAGCAGAGGTGGCTCCCACCCTGCAGTCTGTCTCCTCCAGACTCCTCTCTCCTCATCACTGGAGCCCAAGTGTCTATGTGTAACAGCAGGACAGCAGATCTATTACAGTTGCACTTGAAGCTTTCACCCTGTTGCCCTAAGGAGGATCTGGAGGAGATGAGGCTTTTGCTTAGCATCAGCAGCAAACCTGGATTTTTGCTACCACAACATGAGCAGGCCTTCCGGAGGCACTTATCTGCTTAGATCCTAATGCTGCAATGTGTTTTCATTGTTAAAAAGGAGTCATGACCCACAGTTTGAGAACCACTGTGCTAGATGCTAGTTTCAGGCCTGGGGATTAGGGACCACCTGGATGAATATGTGGAAAACCTGTCCGAAAGGGCTTTTGTACCAACCTCCTGTCTTTCTCTTGCTGCACAAATGACAAATAATTGCTTCCTGGTTGTGAAATGTGCTGCTGCTATCAGCAGTTCCCATCAGAGCTGCTTGAGGTGGGCTTCCTGCCTGCTTTGGAGTTTAGTGACCAAGGATTTCACAGGGAAACTGGGAATTCTCTGGTTACTGTTACAGAGTGAGTCTGCTGCCTTATCTACCAATTTCCCATCACAATGTAAACAGTGAGCCTAGCACTCAGCCCAAGCCTCCTGCCCAGCTGCATTACTATGGAGATTTCAGACTTTGGGAACAGATGTGTCAGAAGAGTAGGCAGAAAGTCTCTACACTGGTTCCTTCTGCCCATTCCCTCTTTCTATTCATGCATGTGGGACACACAGTCAGTATGTGAAATGCTGGGAAATAAACACATGCTTGGATTTAGTCTTTGCGCCACTTCAAATTCCTTATATTGCCCCTTAGTTAATCTCACTAACCACCTGAATGGGACAACTGTATATGCCAGTCTTTCCCAGACTACTTGTGACAAACCAGTTTCTGGGAGATACCAATAGGGCTCTGTGCTAAGGCAGATTTGCAAGCTGCTGCCTCTCCACCTCCTCTGGGAGATTCACAGCATACATGTGCATTAAGGGCTTTGAATTCCTACAGCAAAGAAAGTCAGTTTGGTTAAAGCCGGCAATTTCCTAGCTTGCGCGACCATTCATCTCTTTATTTATAAAATACCTAATATCCTGAGGGCTTAATGCTTAGGAAACACTATTAAGGATTTGCTAAGAACATTTTCAAGCCTTTCACATCTGTCATCTCATCTCTATATTATGTGATTAAAGTTAATTTTTCTATCTTATGCTAATAGTTTTCCCTAGAAGAGTTGAATATGAGAGTTTACCACATATTAGTCCAGGATTTCACACTATTCATGTTTTCAGTTTCTTCTGTGTCCTTCCTCATTTTTCTATCCCTTCTTGCTTACTCTCTCACAAAGTCACTACTTAAACACTCTGAATTCTTCTTTTGCTCTGTTACATTTTTGTGAATGTTCCTTGGTATATATGGCCCATCACTGCGACTTTGGAAATGTACCCTTACCTATTCCTACAGAGACTTCTTTTATGGTATTGTGGAACCATCACGAGGAGACCTAGGAGAGAAACCAGGAGGCCTGGTATCATTAAAATTGTTATATTTATTGGTAGCTCTGAAAGAGATTAAAATAAAGTTTTTGGATTACTTTTGTACTTAAAAATTTCATATTATTCAACTTGATAAATAGGCAAGACTAGATCGTAGTAAACAAGAAAATGTTTTGTCCCCTACAAACAAGCACTGTTTTAAAAATTGTATGCCCAATCAGTCAGTAGTGATGCACTTCCAAGTTTTTGTTTTCTCTTTGAGATCAGTTCTTGCTATGTTTCCCACGTTGGACTTGAACTCCTGGACTCAAGCAATCTTCCTGTCTATCCTCCCAAGTAGCTGGGACTACAGGATATAATACTCAGCTTCCAGGTTTTAAGTATATGAAAGAGAAATGAGTTTGTACATATTCAGATACATGTACAAAGTTATATAAAGATCATTCTATGTACACCAAAAGTACCAGAAGTACCACTTTTATCAAGTGAGAAAGATGAAGTCTAGGTTTTCAGCATAAAAGCAGTTTAGCCGGCTCATACTTATTTAAGCACCACTGTGATATGAACATCTGGATTAAGTTATACATATGGGGCCCTAGAGTTAGGAAAAGGAATAAATTCAGAGAAATATCTTTTTACTATGTATTTTTCATACTATAGATAAGATCAAGAAGGACTAAGTGAATATGTAAAGAGTCAAGTAGCTTGTGTTCCACATTTTCCTGTAGAGAGACTAAAGACCAGGGCATGGTCTTTTCGCTCAGCTCGGAAGAGGTGACTTTTTTAAAAAGTAAAGACCTATTCATAACATAAAAAGCAATTAGAGTAAACTATTTCATACACAGCGATGTTAAAGTGAGAGTTAGTTAAGCTTATTAGCTCACGGTTTGTGTGCATGTTAATTAAAATGACTTCTACAGCTTATGCTTATCCCTGGGTCAATTCTCTGCTGTGGGACTATTTAGTGCTTCAGTAGCCAAATCCCTTTACCTGCATTGGTCTCATGTCAGATTTCTTATGGCAATTGTGACAAAACCAGAGCTTCAGTATAATTTAATAAAGAAAAGATTTTAGGGGTATAAAGTATTATCTTTTAAGTTCTCTATTAGCCCCCGTATTTGATGAATTGGGGCTCCCTATAGGCCAATGTGCTCAGAATTTTCCTATTTATACCATTAATTTCTTACCTTCCCTATAACAACAAGCACTCCTCACTAGCAATGTAATGACTAAAATAGAAGTGGAGGGTGAAAACACTATGGAAGAAGCAATTTATTAACACCTCTAAGCTTAGAGAGACCAGGAAGGCTTGTGGAAAGGGTGAGGTGACCAACGAAATGAATTTTAAAGAAACAAGGTGAGAACTTATCTTTTTAGCTGGCAGTGGGATACTAAGCTTTGCTATAGAGAAAAAACCAAATGCAAAGAAACAGGCATGCAGCAGGTCCTGGTGTGTTTAACGAACTGCCTGAAACTTGGAAAGCCAGATTTTAGGGGAGAAAGATTAGTGTCCTAGAGGTGGCAGTAAAGAACAAGCCTCCTCCTGCTCACCTCTAGTCCTGTGGGAGAGAGACAGCCCCCACCAGAGGGCGTTCTCTAAGGCCAGGGCAGGGTTTTAGTTAGCCTGCTGGTTCGCACTCTTGGCCACACAGTGGGACCATCTCGGAGAGCTTGAAACCTGCTGAGGCCTGGGGCCCACTCCCAAACATTTTGGCATGGAACGGCGAGGTCTGGCCATTAGGATGTTTAAAACCTACCCAGGGACTCTGAAGTGCAGCCAGAGTTGAGAAGCACTGAATTAGAGCAAGACAAGGGAATACTCAGAGAAGAAGTTGAGACTATAGGGGGTTTTGTGGATGCTATGTTATGAGTTCTTAAAAGGTTCTTGAGTTTAAGGGGTGGGAGGCATGAGGTCAGCTTAGGGAAGGTACTCAGAGCATATGGGGACGAGAACCCAGAACATGAGGCATGGGCTAGGAGTGGGTTTCTTGTGATGACTGATGTGAACGAGGTGAGAGGGCATGATGGGGAGATCCCGCTGCAAGGACTAGCCACTGTGTGCCTCAGGCCTGTGTGGGTTGTCTTGAGAGATTAACTGTGAACACAGGTGGCCTCAAAATGAAACTACATCAACCCTGCTGTGTCAACTAACTTTATCATCTGGCTAGAATCAGATCCTGAAGGCAATATTGATCCATAGGAATATACTGGGCAAAGTCAAAGTTTTTAGACACAAGTTTTTGAGACAGAATCTCACTATGTCACCCTTGGTAGAGTGCTGTGTCGTCACAGCTCTTAGCAACCTCAGACTCCTGGGCTTAAGCCATTCTTTTGCCTCAACCTCCCAAGTAGCTGGGAGTACAGGCGCCCGCCATAACAGTTTTTGTTATATTTGTCATTGTTGTTTAGCAGGCCTGGGCTGGGTTTGAACCCACCAGTCTCGGTGTATGTGGCTGGTGCCATAACCACTATGCTACGGGTGCTGAGCCTAGACACAACTTTTTATGAAATACTACCTTTGTTTTATTTGAAAGGGAAGACTGAGGTTCACTTAATTTCACATGGCAGTTGGTAGGCCCTAAATGTATTCAGAAATATTTGACACTATATATTTTTAATGCTCTGTGTTTTTTTTTTTTTTTTTTGATAGAACCTTAAGCTGTCACCCTGGATAGAGTGCTGTGGCATCACAACTCTCAGCAACCTTCAATTCCTGGGCTCAAGCGAGTCTTTTGCCTCCACCTCCCAAGTAGCTGGGACTACAGGCGCCCGCCACAACGCCCGGCCATTTTTTTGGTTGCAGCCGTCATTGTTGTTTGGTGAGCCCGGGCTAGATTCGAACCCGCCAGCTCAGGTGTACGTGGCTGGTGCCTTAGCCTGTTGAGCCACAGGCGCCAAGCCGTGTACTCTGTCTTTTTAATTAACATCCTCTCTTTCTTTACTTTTTTTTGGAGACAGACTCTTATTCTGTTGTCCCAGCTAGAGTACAGTGGCATCCTCATAGTTCACAGCCTCAAACTCCTGGGCTTAAGTGATTCTCCTCCCTGAGTCTCTTGAGTAGCTAGCTACGGGTGCCCACCATTGTGCTTGGCTAATTTTTTTATTTTGGGGAAAGATGGTTGGTCTCTTGCTCAGGCTGGTGTTGAACTCCTGACTTCAAGCTGTCCTCTGGCCTCAGCCTCCCAGAGTGCTAGGATTATAGGCATGAGCCACTGCATCTGGGTCATTTTATCTATTTTTTTCACAGGTTAATATATAGTTGATAATACAAAATAGTAAATTATTCTTAGAGAAATTAAGAGTTTTAGAGCACCCTGAACCTGTGGCCTTTTAGATCTTTGAGTGTGGCCTTTTGACTGAATCCAAATTTAACAGAACACATTTTTTTAAATAAAGGGACTTGTGAAGTTTGGATTCGGTCGAGGGGTCACACTTGGGGATCTGGAAGGCCATATGTGGTTTTGAGGCTGCAGGTTCTTGACTCCAAAGTATAACATGCATAGCAACTCTTATTTTTAACACATAAACTAAGTCCATTTTTAAGATAGGAAAAGGAAGTACAGGTTGAATTTCCCTTATCCAAAATGCTTGGGATCCAGAAGTGTTTCAGATTTCAGATTTTGGGGGATTTGGGAATATATGCATTGTACTTACCCCATTTAAGTTCTTTTTTATTTATTTTTGAGACACAGTCTCATTTTGTCACCCTTGGTAGAATGCTGAGGCGTCACAGCTCACAGTAATCTCAAACGCTTGGGCTTAAGCAATTATATTGCCTCAGGCTCCTGAGTAACTGGGACTACAGGCATCCCCCACAATGCCCGGCTTTGTTTTGTTGCAGTTGTCATTGCTGTTTTAGCTGGCTGGGCCAGGTTTGAACCCACTACCATCAGTATATTGGGCTGGCATCCTACCCACTGAGCCACGGGCACTGCCCCCCGTTTAGGTTCTTAAATATGAATAGCTAAAATCTGAAATGTTACAATAAGCATTTCCTTTGCATATCATGTTGGCACTCAATAATTTTTGGATTTTGGAGCATTTTAGATTTTGAATTTTTGGATATGGGATATTATGTCATTGGCAACTTTAAGTATCTATAAGAAAGCAGCAAGAAAAATTCTTTAATATAAACTGTCACATGTCACTTCTGACACCACTTGTCAGGGCCCAGGACTGACCAGGTCTCAGGCCCGACTTAACTAGGTTCCGGACGCGGACCGCTAAGTTACCTTGCTCAGGTACAGTTTCTCTTAGGTGCCTGAGGGCTGTCTACTTTAGCTGGAGAGAGAGAGTGTCTTACAGAGAGTAAAGCAGTCTTCTTGGAAAGATAGATCTTAGTCTTTAGCAGAGCTTGGTAATCTTCAGCAGAGAGAAGCCGTGCTGGCGTTCTGCAGGCAGGAGAGGAGACAGAGTCAGAGTAAGCGAGTCCTTGATGGAATGCGCATGTTTCTTGACTGCCTTCTCTTCCAGCCTAATATAAGACTGATCTCGTGCCTCTCAACACCACAGGTGCAGAGACTGCCAACTCACCACTGCTCTCATCTCACAAGCTCTCATGCTTGTTAGGAGAGCTAGATCCCTCTCCATGCCCTTTCCACCAAAGTGTTCCATTATTGAGCTATACAGGTATTTCTTATAACTCTCACTCCTCCTAGCCATAGGCTATATGGGCTGCTACAATAAACAGTATGGAAATATCCCTGTTTCTAAAATTTCTTGGCTTTTTCTTTTTATTAAATTAAAACTTAGTGAGTGAGCATCACATATCATGAGATATTGTGATGATATATTCATATGACCTCGTGTAATGTACAGAGGTCACTAAATCACCTAAATACACACATATTACCTGTGCAGATAAAAGTATTTAAAAGTATTTAAAAATATTCTCTTCAATTTTAGTTCTCTCCTTTTCAGAAATAATTTAACTGAACACAATTTTAATCCAATCCTAGACCCCAAATCCTGGTTTCTCTGGGACTTTCAAAGACTGGTTTTTGCTTCCTTTAATATGTGGTGCCATAGAGAGCAGGTTTCTATAGTTATCTAACATCACATCTCTATACAAATTCTGCTGAGCAGTGTCTAGATCTTCTCACTCCTCTGGAGTAAATTCTATGGCCACATCCCTGAATTTCAACAATTCTATTTCCTGGCTTCTGTATTGTCCCAGCATCCTCCTTATAGACCTGCAGTACCTGTAGGTCACAGAATGACAGAGGCTGCAGCAGAGGCACTGGAACCTTCCAGAAAAAAGGAGAAAGAGCAATGAGCAGGGGCTGAACTTCTTATATTTATGAACTTTCAAAGGTATATTCAGCATCCTAATTTTCACTCATCAAAAATAAAATACATATATATATATATATATATATCTCAAGAGGTATTTTCTATTTATACATGTATTAGAAACTCAGAAATTATTCTGGAGTGAATTTACAAACATACGTCATCTAGGATGCTACCTTCGTTTTCTTCCAGAGTGTTACTCTGTTCTGTCCTATGGCATATGTTTTAGATTAGCTGACAGTCACAGCATGTTAGTATTTCAGTGATTAAGGACAGTAGGCATAAACCAAGGATGAACCTTCATGTGTGATGATGACAGAACATAGGGAAAACTGTAAAACCCTGCGCTAAATGTAGTAATGTGGATGTGTCTATCTGTAATCTTATCCTTAGCCCTGTTACTGTGTTGCTCTGTGGCTTTGTGGGATTAAGTGAATTCGTTTCATGGACCTTTGATCTTGTCTGTAAAATAAGAAGATTAGATTAGATAAATCCTTCTAGTCCTAAAGTCTGATTCTATGTTTTATTCCTCTGCACAAGAAAAATTCATTATAAATATAAATGAAATATAAAATGCAGTTGAGGGACAAGATGACTTAGCCTAATTTTCCCTGCTCCCCCCTGCTAAGTACAACAAAAATCCCTGAATTACCATGTAACAGGAAGAGGACTTTGAAAGATATAAAGAGGTAAGAGGACTGGCAGGGGATGTCAGAACTTGAGAAATGGCATGGCAGTGATTTAGAGATTTCGATACCCCACTTTCAAAAATTAGAAGACCAGTGAGGAAATAGAGGACTCGAACAACACCATTAATCCGCTAGACCTAACTAACAGACAGAACACCCAAGAATGGACATTTTTCTCAAGTGCACATGAAACATTCTTTAGGATAGACCGTATGTTAGGGCACGAAATAAGTCTAAATAAATTTTAAAATGTTTAAATTATATAAAGTATCTTCTCTGACCACAATGGAATGAAATTAGAAATCTATACTAGAAGTAAAACTAGAGGATTTACTAATACATGGAAATTAAATAGTGCACTCTTAGAAAAACAAAGGAGAAATTATAAGTGAAATCAGAAAATACCTTAACATGAGGAAAAATGAAAAACATACCAAAACTTGTGGGATGCAGTGATAACAGTACTCATAGGGAAATGTTTAGCTGTAAACACATTACAAAAAGAAGAGATCCCAAATCAATGGTTAACCTTATACATTAGGAGCTGGAACATAGTCTTCTTAGTAAAGTATCTCAGGAATGGAAGAAAAAGTATCTAATGTACTCAGTACTGTTATGAAACCAATATATAATCACCCACACTTTAATACAAATGATAAAACATAACTATAGCCCAGAATGGAGGGAAGAGGATGGTGAGGGGAGGGGAGGGGGAAGGCCGGGAGGAGGGAGGGTAATCCGTGCAACCTCACCTATGTGCATAATGCAAGAGTACGTGTCAAATCTATTAAAAGTAGAGTATAAATGTCTTAATTATAAGTAAGTGAGGTGAAGGCTATGTTAACCAGTTTGATGTAAGCATTGCAAATTGTATATAAAATCAGCATATTGTACCCCATAAATGCATTAATGTACAGTTATGATTTAATAATAAAATAAGAAACTGGAAGAAAAGGACCAAGTTAAATCAAAATCTAGCAACTGAAATAATAAAGAGTGGAAATAAACAAAATAGAGAACAGAAAAACAATGGAGAAAATCACTGAAACCAAAAGTTGTTTTTTTTTTCAATATGAGCTGAACAATAAATTGTTCTATTAATATTTATTCTTGAATTCCATGCACTTGCAGGATTTAGATTTCACTTAGCAGTAGGTAATAAGATGTAAGTCTGAATATTGTTGGAATCTAAAAACATCACACCCAAAATATAGTAAATATTATTATTATTATTTTTTATTGAATCATAGCTGTGTACATTAGTTCAATCATGGAGTACAGTGTGCGGGCATCACATACAATCTGAGATACTTTCATCTGCCTGTTTGACATAACATTCATGAGATTTTCTCATTACTGTGTGAAATCATTTGTGTTCTGCATTTAGTAGTTTTCTCCTGACCCTTCAAAGATGCACCTCA
>CAUYON010084408.1:0-95938 GCA_963573935.1 Arctocebus calabarensis | reverse complement strand
TGGGGGCTGGGGCGATTCACTCAATTCCAGTCCTGTCCCTGATTGATGTAAAGTAGGTAAAAAAGCTGATAGAACAGAACAAGTTCGCAGAATTTCTGCCCTGTAGGGGAGACGCTGGGCTGCTAATAGTCCTGACTTATTCTGCGAGCTTCAGCCCTTTGTCTCCGCTGTCATCCCCTGAGGGCCAGGTGTGGCCGAAATTCATCAAAGCCAGCCGGCCAGCCGCTTTTCGGCTTACTCTCACCGTTCCCAAGCCAGGAGAGGGGCACAGACCAGCAGCAACCCACGCCCTGTCCACACCCCTCGAGAAAGTGTCCAAGAATCTGGACTCCGGGGGGGGGGGAGAGACCGCCAAACCTCAGGGTGAGAGTAGAGGGCATGCCGGGAGTTCCAACTTGCAGGTAGAGAATATATACAGCTTTATACAGCTTTATGCCACTTTATGCCTGGCAGGAGAGTGCCATGGCACAGGGGAATGAGGTCTGGTTTTTAGAGGGTCTCTCCCGTGGGGTAGAGTGGGAGGACCTCTGAACTCTGCTCGCTTGTTTGTATGGAGGTATGGCGTATACTGTGAGCTGTTCTCTTGGGGGAGGGGACTCCTGTCCGCTTGGCGATGTGCTCTGTACCTTTTGTATCCTTGGGGTCGCAGGTCACTCCAGCAGTGTTGATGTGCGTTCCTCGACCTTGTCTCTTGGCTCAGGTCCAAACCGTTGGCTTTCTCGCTAAATTTCTGTCCTTTAACTCTCCTTCTGGACAGGAGTGTCTGCAGAAAGCTGGCTACAGACTGCCATCTTGGCTCCTCCCCCTGTATTGCCTTTTTAAGATCACCTGGTCAATCACATTTTACTAATTCCACTATCATAATTATTCAGTATTAGTTTAGACAATTCCAATGCTAGGAGAAAAATATTTTGTATAACAGGTTATTTATTTTATGAAAATTTTTTCTTATTAAATATTTATTTCTATTCATCCAGAATCTGCACCCTTACCAATTTCAAACCACTGATATTAGGTTTGAACTTGAGAAATAATTGATCTATCACATAAATATCATAAAATATATGAATTAAATATATGAATAAAATACCCATATTTCTTCACCTTATTTTTGTAGTTTTCATTTTCATTACCTTCTCATATTTCCCATAGTTTGGATCTTTTAAAAATCTATCAGTTAGAAAGGCTCAGAAAATTAACCAGTGGAACTGGAACCAATTGCATTCAAGTCTTGGCAGATTTAGGACCATTTCTATTGTTCTGTTTGCTGATATTGGCTGGCATCTCACTCATTCTAGGAAAGGCACCAAAGTCTGGGAACTTTTGTTTTTGTTTTCATTCGAGTTTTGGTTTCGTGAGAGTCATTGTGGTTTGGAGAGATCCACTCTTAAAGACAATCCTACTACTTTTTCCTCTGAGATGAAAAACACTCTTCCTGTGGCCTCCTCACCCCCACTCTCCTCTTGACCCTCTGACAAAGCCTCTTACTTCTAGGATCCTCTTTCCTGTACAGTCAAAAGCAAATCTTGTCTGGACAAGCTACTCAGCTTCTGTATTCTTACAAGACCCCAGGCATCTTTGTTTTAGCAAATGTAGACATTTCTGGGATCTCCCGTACAGCCTTCCTTCCTTGGTTGCTCCAGCCAAACTCCAGGCAGGGGAAAGAAGGCATCAGTCTCTATTTTCATTTCATAAGTGCATCAACCTCTACTGAGCCACGCTATTCTGTTTAAAAGACTGCCTGGTGCAAAACCTCACAGGTTGCAATGTCCCAGCTTAATCAATATCCTGAACGGGAGAGAGATGTCGGGCTCGTGCTTCTTGCAGGAAATCCCTGTTTCTACTCTAATAATTCACTTGAATAAATCCCTTTCACTTTTCTAGTCTAACATAACTTGTTTGGAGTAAGGTGCTTGACCAGCTTTGCCTTTTTTAAATAAATGCATGCTTCATGGGTTTGTTTGAACACAGTTCTTTGGAATGAGGAATTATTTAATACCTATTGTCTTCAGCTTTAAACTTGAGCTGGAATTCTAAAAGAAAATGCATTTCCATTTTGATACCTAGCTCTTTCCTTATACCTTTATGGAAAGGAATAAAAGCTATTAACCTTAATCTATATACAAATCATGAGAAAAATAGAGTTATAGAAATAGCTGCTGAAACAATCCTTTGTACCTCAATTCCCCACTGTTATGCAAAATATTTAGCAGCATGAAAACAACTTACTAGTCATGGAGTCTCTGGTCCTATCATTTCAACCCCCGGGTGCATCTATCCTAAATATGTTCATATAATTCATCTTTCTATAGGATTTTCAGTAAGAAAGAAAAATCAAACTGCATAACTAACAAAATGCTGTAGGTATTTATGACACGGTGTAAATCTAATCCATGTTTTTGGAAAAAAATCAGCTTCTTTGTTGTCCAATAGCTCTTAAATAATAAAGTTTACTTTGGATAATTAATCATAAGAATCCTGCTTACACATCTCTATCCTGATCTTATAAATCATATCATATATTCTTTTCATTTAGTAAGAATCTAGATGATTTGTATACCTTTCTTTGATTTATTGTTTTGAAGTAGAGCTCGCAAAGGGCTCAGTTAACATGGAAATCAATAAAGCTGATCTAAAAGGGCTCTTTGTAGGTGGATTTCCCACTCTTCTCACAATGCTATCCAGTACACAATTTTCTAATATGTTCCTCTATGCTGTTTGAGCATTGCTATGGACTCTGCAACCAAGACTTGCTCATCTTAAAGTGCAAATTGGGCTTTCATTCTTGCAATTAGCATTTTAAATCCAATTATTAACAAGTATTTTGTTCCTATAAATTTTCCCAAAGCCTAGGCTTATGAAATAAAAAAAAACTTTAGAATTGTAAACGCAAATTAAAAATTTATAGATTCTAGTTCTCCACTTGGTTCCTAGGTGTCCTAGATGAGTTACTAAATTTCAGATGTTGCTCATTATCTTTTATTTTTTGCAATGTATTAACTCATATTCTCTGCTGTCCATTAAATAATTGAGATGGCTTGCATAGACAAATGTGATGGAGAAACATAACATTTATAGCTGAGTAAGTAATAGAAAAACCACCAAATTTAGCTAATTGAGGGCAGTTGATGAATGGACAGAAGATGAAGATTATAAAGTATCTTTTTGGAAAAGATATCTATAGTGATACAGCAGGTCCACTCCTAAGTTTTGGGAAGAATTTTGTTTATACCAGTGGAATAAAATGTATGTAAGCGATCGATATTTTTCAGTGACAAAATGTTATCACTTTTCAAACTAACTCACTTGTTTTGAAATAAGTTCCCTAAGTGTTTGAAACACTTAATATGCACACGTTTCAAAATTTTCACTATGAGGAAAATTGTAAAGGACCTAATATGAGGTAATTATAACACACAATATAGTCGTGCCTTCCTGTTTTATTTTCCTTGCTAAAAAGACAATTACCTGTGATTCTAGACTTAATGTTAACCCTTACTAATTTCCAAGTTTATAATTACCTCTTCCTTGACCTCTCCTTAAAAAAACAATTTCTTTCAGTTTCTTTGACTGTTTTTATATATATTACGTTTTCTAAAGTAATTAAACATTTTGAGTTTCTCCCCAATTATAAGATTTCAATCAGCACATTAACCTGTAGATCCAAGCTCGGACTCCCGGGATACTCTGAAGAGCTGATATGCTTCTCACTGGATGTTTTCCTGGGATATTGAGTCATTCCTGTTCCTTGATCTTTCCCTGGAGAATCTTTTTCAGGGTGAATAAACAGCCAATCTGTGCTTAATTCCACTATTTAGAGACACTTCTAGTCGAGATTTTTCTTAAATTGCCCGTATTTGCCTTCATGTGTGAAGATGCCTTTGCTAGCGCTAAAGAAGTGTGACAGGAGCTGCAGAAGACCCACAGCCGGTCTGGTTGGCAGAGACATTAAGAGGCTTCTTTGAAAGAAGACACTCTTTTAAAATTTGGCAATTTCTGAAAGTCTTTCTCCTTGCCCTAAATAGCTACTTGGCATCTTGCATCTGGGCTACCTTATTTTTAATACTGCTGAAATTTGATTTGCTTTTGGGTGATGGCTGTAAATTTTGTAATAATATATACCAGTGGTTCATAAAAGCTTTAAGCTTCACCCACTACATTGGAATAACTAGAAGGGCATGGATTATGCTTTATTTGTTCACTATTGTATGCTAGCACGTAGCATTCATTTACTCACTTAGTATGTATTTATCACATACCTACTATGTGTTAGGGGTTTATGTTTTAGGGATAAAACAAAAAACAAAACAAGGATGAAGGTCCTCAAGAAGCTTACATTCCATTGCCTGCCACATGAGAAATGGAAATACTCTATAAACTTTAGATTGCTTTATTGAATGAGGCAATAAACAAAAGAATTAATGCCTCCAGAAAGGATTCCTATATTTATAAAATGGTTCAGGAATAGCTATGTCGTTTTACTGTTCAGCGACAAATCACTGAGTAGTAGCATAAGTACTATTTTATATAACGTATCTCCACCCCCTGTTTTTTAAGAGTGTTTTCTCTCTTCACTTATTTTTCACTCTTTGTGTAACCATTAGGAAATATGATTTTTTATGAAGATTTACAAATTCTTTCTAGAAGATGACTACACTGAAAGGTAATCATTACTTTCACTCAGTATAAAAAGTAACACAGTGAAAATATGTAGACTATATGCATGTATTACTGTTTAGAAAATACAATGATAATTATCAATTGTCTTGATTGTGTATATTTTAAATATACAGAGAGACTAGAGGCCTAAAAGAGACATAATATGTTAATGCATAGTGTAGGTCTAATAACACCTAGGTCTAGAACAGTGGTTCTCAACCTGTGGGTCGTGACCCACAGGAACTGTATTAAGGGGCCACGGCCTTTGGAAGTTTGAGAACCACTGGTCTAGACTGAAAAACAAGTAGAACTGCTAATACCTGCCCACCTCCAAAAAAAACAAAAACAGAAGAAGAAGAAGAATAACACCTACAGATTGAATTTTCCCAACTTTCATTGGTTTCATAAATTTCAATTACAAGGAACGAAGTATAATTATATTTCTTTAAGCTGACATTTTTGGTTTGGTTTTATACTTACTTTCATTCATTGATTTATTCTTTTCCTTTTTTCAGTATATATTTATTTACCATCTCCTCAGTTTCACATTAATGTACAAACATGAATGAGAAGACCCCATGGGTCACCACTGTTACTTGATAGGCACTAAAGTATAATTATTGCTACATGGGACAGATGCAGTTTCCATTGTCATGCAAGTGCTAAACTCAGTATAAATTATTCACTTTTATTATTTATTTATATTTGCTAATATTTTAGTAGTGTTTTATTTTAATATTTATTTTAGTATTTATTTTTGTACTATGAAGTATTTAGTATTCATGTAAAATGTTTACTTAGTATATAGTATTATTAAAAGGATAATGAACTTAAAATTCATTTAGAGCTGTGGGATTCCAAAAGGCCATTGTTGAGTCTAGATCTTTTATTTCACAGGTGATTTCTCACTTATTAATGTAACTGGGTATCCTGTTGCTTTTGTGTTACACAGGTTTAGTAACCTAATGGGTATATTTTGGCATCATTTCTATATAGCTATTCACTAGTGTGAAAACTAGAAATTTGGAAATACTATGAATATCACTAATTTCTTTATCCTCTTTAGATTGCTTAAATTTCAAATTACTCACATGTTGCATGGGGTTTTAGTGCTGCTCCCATTCCAGAGATCAAAGCACTAAGTTGTCTTTCAATAGATATCAGATGCTGCTCAGAATTATTTACAGCCTATGCTATATATAGCATGACAGTTAATTTAAGACAGAATTACAGGTCTATATTGAAAAACTGTCTTTGGAATAATAAAAAAGTTATCATGCCATCCAGTGTACATGTACTCATCAGTGTTCTCATATTCAACATATGATCTGTCATATAAATCATTTACCATGTATGCCACTGATGGATGAGTTACTCGATTCTGCCTAATGGACCTCTTGGCATTTCAATTCAACAGTAACTAAGTATATTCTTTATAGTTATCAATGTTCAAATACCTAGCATATTGCAAAGTCCATAGAGGTACTCAATATCCCTTTGATTGTGATTTATTTATGACCTCCTAGATTGGAAAAGCCAAAGATAGCAAAACGATCTAATCAATGATAAGATCTTACACATTTTGGTACACTCATATAAACTTTAAAGGGGACAGCATCATTGCCTGCTATCTAGTACTCTGGTGACTATAACAAAAAATGCTATTCAAACGATTAATTAATTAATGTACTTATACATGTATATTATACATGTATTTTTATGCCAAATTAGTAGATACCATTAATAAAAGCCTTGTTAAAGATGTTTTATATTTACTTCAAGACATGTTTTATATCTTCATACTTATGTAGATATATCAATACTTGTATATAAATATACTTACACAGTTATATCAATATGTAAATATATATCTTTATATTTATAGGTATATGTATCTACTATATTTTATGTTAGTCTCTATGCCGTTATTATGATAAAAATGGTATATTGAGTCTCTACAATGTTTACAGTACTTTGTATTTTGCAGTGTTTTTAATTAAAAATGTTCCTTTCTAATTTTTAGAGAAGGACATGATGGGCTAGGTGCCCATGCACAGTGGTTACAGTGCCAGCCACATACACCAAGCGTGGCGGGTTCAAACACCACCCTGGCCAAATAAACAACTGCAACAACAAAGAAAATAGCCAGCATTGTGGAGGATGCCTGTAGTCCCAGCTATGGGAGTCTGAGGCAAGAGAATCCCTTAAGCCCAAGAGTTTGAGGTTGCTGTGAGCTGAGATGCCACAGCACTCTACCAAGGGTGACATAATGAGACTCTGTTTCAAAAAAAAAAGAAAGAAAAAGGACATAAAGATTAAAATAAACAAAATGTATCTTATAAAATTGCTCAATTGTTATGCAGATTGTTAAACTACATTTTATTTGACACTTGAATAATCTTGTACAATCTATGTGTCTATTTGGTGTCCATTACCAAAATTTCTTAAGAAATTCTATGATTTATTTATAGCAAATATAAATAATGAAGAGATAGGAAAATATCTCTTTATTTCTCTCTTTTGCAACTGGTATTTGCTGATAAATTAGTAACCACGCTTCCTACCTATTTTTATGCAGTGTTGAACTGATCATGCTGATAAGTATATGAGTAATGTTATTTTTAATTAGAAAATGTCATGTTTAAATAGAAAATGTGAAATTTTAAATATGTGACTATCTCTTTCTATTCTTGATATTTACTGAGCCCTGTTTCTCACTGTGTATTCATTCAGATTAACACACAAGACTTTATTTAGTTCATTCATTTTCATGAATTAGCTTTATACATTTTGTATAAGTAAATATGGACCTAATTTCTGTGGAATCGGAACTAATCTATGGTGAAATATACACTATTAGAGTGCAAATAAAATTAACATTGCCAAGGAACCATCCCCTCCAATCTGCTATTTGCGTAAATTAAGCCATATTGCGGACCGTAGAGTCTTGGCAGGAGGCAGAATGGCTACTCAAACTGTGCAGGCGTCACATTTTTTTGATATCTGGAAGTTTTTATTTCTTAAAATACTATGATATAGTTATACTTTTTTTTTCTTGGTAGAGACTGAACTCAGTGGTAAAATGGGACTGTCATAAATTTTGCACACAAGTAACTAAAGCATATTTACATGCAGCAAATTATAAGTGATGTAATAATATAAGTTTGCTATTAATTTTTAGTGTTTCTATACCAGGCTAAGAAATAGATGAAAGCTCACAGTCCGTGGAGAAAAGTGTCTCCATTCTGAATTATCTTTCCCTACTTACTCCCATTTGCTTTTAAATCTGTGCTCTCTGAGCCTTAGTTTGTTATGGAGTCCTACGGCGACATGCAAATTTGTCTCCGCTTGAGCAGATGGCAGTGAGTAAAGCCCGATGCCTGCACTACACCAGCATGGGCTGCATCCTGCACAGTCTTCCTGTACTGACAGCCTGAGTTACTTGCTGTGTTGGTTTCCTACAACTGCACTGACTATATTTAAAAAAAAAAAAAAAAGCAAGAAAAGAGAAGACAAAAAATGTTTCATAGCTCTGGAGGCAAGAAGCCCCTAATTAACAAACTAAGATGTCAGCAGGCCCTGACGGCCTCTCTGACTCTATACAGGATCCGTCCTCGTGTCTCTCTGGCTCCTGGTCGTGGTCACCAATTCTTGGCGTTCCTTGCCTGCATCACTCTTCTTTCTGCTTCTGTCATCATAGGGGTCATCTTCCCTCTCTATGTCTTTTCTCTTTTTGTTAAAAAGACCCCAATCCTATTTAATTATGGCCCGCCCTAATTGAATATGACCTTATCTTAACGTGATTACATCTGCAAAGACCTATTTCCACATAAGCTCAGATTTAAAGGTTCTACGGGTTAGGACTTAGGAGTATCTTTTGCAGGGGAGAGTTCAATTTCTAAGACTTGCTAAATGAAGGAATATTGTGTTGGGCCCACAAACAATTCTGTGCATTTTCTTTGTAAGCTTTTCATTTCACTGAGTTATTTCCTGATTTGAGAACACTCTGAAGGTGCTGCCTGCCACCCTTGCTTTGCCTTTGTATTTGTTGGGAAATTTAGAGTCTGTCACATTTGGGGGTGACATACTTCACTGGGCTAGACCACAGCTGGATTATTTTTTTATTTTTTTCAGGTTTTTTTTTTTCCCCCCAGCCGGTGCTGGATTTGAACCACCACCTCTAGGATATGGGGCTGGGTCCTACTCCTTTGAGCCACAGGTGCCGCCCTATTTTCTTATTTTTAACTTACATTAAGATAGAAGGTCCATCTTGGAGATAGAGTATGGTCAGAAGAATTTGCTTGCTTTTTTTTCTTCTATTAAAGGAAAAATCTTAATAGTAGCCATTTATTGGCACTTGGTCTGTAGTGTGTTCCCAAAGTTGTCATATAGGAAAAATTATAACAACAGATATTGGAATGCATTCACCAGGAATGGTGCAGAAGACTTCTGTGTATGTAGAAAGAGGTTGCCAACATGTAGAGAATCTTTTGCAAATATTCTATAAAATTTTATAATGAGCATTTTGTGAATAAAGGAAGATTTAGCTACAATTTCCTACTTTTCCCCTTATGATTGGTGACCTTTGGGACACGCTGCACTTTTAGATCCACAGTGTCATGATGTCAGAAGCTGCAGTGACTCAAAGAATCCTGAAAATGGGAGCTGACATTGCTAAGAAACTGGTAACGTTTAGAGAAGTAAATGCCATGAGCGAAGTTCCATTAGAGTCTCTAGTTATTATTCTAGCAAGAAATTATCTGTCTTTTGACCCTTTTTATTATATTTTTTGGGCAGAATTGTCAGCCCTTTTATTTTTTCCCTGGGGCAAGATGGTGGGTCCCTGGTGAAATTTAATTGTAAACCCTCCCTATCATCATAAAAAGCAGTAACAACCTTGCCCTTATTGAAATGAGTTATCCTCTAACAGTTTTAGGAAGAAATGCATATCAAAAAGCCCCACAAAAAGTGCCTCAAGCAGGAAATGTCTATGTTGTTCATTCTCCTTTATTCTGGTGTCCATATATCTTAGAGTAACAGGTCCTTGGTTAACATGTATACATTACCTAAGAAAACTAATGGCAAACTCTTCTTGGTTTGCTGCAACTTTTAATATGAATGGGTTGCTTCTAGGAGATTTTCACTGATGTTTTACCAAACATGGGTATCACACCTCTTAGACATAGGCATAGGAGCTGTTCCTATTTATGTATTTTAGTATAGACTAATAACATCTACAGTCTATGAGAAAATGAGACACTATTATAAGAGCTTATAGATAAAGATCTTCACATTTGGAATTGACAAGTCTCATAATGAAAGCTAAGTTAGTTTCAAGGCCACTAGTAACAACTATATGGGCTTTGGAGTTAGACAGACTGGGTCAGAATTGTGGTTCTATTCTTAATTAACAGAGAGATTTGTGACAGGTCAATAAAGGTCGATAAGAAAAGCATCTTTCATAAGCATAAACTATTGTAGCTGGTCCAGTTATGAAGCTCGAATTTCATGCTAGAGACTGACTGCATTTGTTCATCCCCCTAAATTCATATATTGAAAGCTAACCCATAGTGTGCTAATAGCTGTGAGTTTGGATATGATCAGGTCAGCAGAATGGGTCTGTCATGAATGAGATTAGTGCCCTTGTGAAAGATATATCAAGGCTAGGCATAATAGCGCAAGCCTATACCAAGCACTTTGAGAAGCTATGGCAGGAGGTTTACTTGAGGCCAGAAGTTCTTGGAGAGTAGCCTGGGCAACATAGCAAGACCCCATATTTAAATAAATAAATAAAATCCCAGAGAGCTCCTTTGTCCCCTCTGCCATATTAGCACACAGCAAAAATGTGTTCACTGTGAACTAAGAAAAAGACCTTCACCAGACACTAAACCTGCCACCACCTTAATCTTATACTTTACAATTTTCAGAATGGTGAAAAATAAATGTTTGTCATTTAAGCCACCCAGCCTATGGTATTTCTGTTATAACATCTGAAAATGAATAAGACATTCATCTTTTGGCAGTTGAATTTAACATTTTATATAAAAATAGAATTTCTGCCGTGAATTAATATTCTCAAGAAGACGATATGTAAGAAAATCAGTTTTAGCAAAACTATAAGGATAGAGTGAAAATAGAGCGTGAGATCTGTAATCCAAAAAGCTACTTGCCATTCTGAATCTTTCTGTCTCTAGAAAACAGAATAAGAATAAGTCCTTCATTTTTTCCACATGCCAAAAGCTGAAGATCAATTGGCATAAACTGGCTACAAATTAATTTGAAATATTTCAAAGGAAACATTTCATTTTTCAAATATGTAAGTTTTAGTGTTTTATATTGCATATGCTAAAACCTATCAGAAAGTTGGGAAAAGGTTCCTTTTCTTTCCATTCAAAATGGGGTAAAATAATATGAATCTAACATCTTATGCAACTATTTTTGATGTAAAATATAAAATTTTGGTCTTCTAAATTATATCAGTTTTAATTTAACGGTTTTAAAAATGAATATAACTAACATATGTAAAGCCAGTAAATTGTGTTGTATAGATTATTAAAGCAGAATTAGAAGATTCTAGGCACACTTACACACTTTACCAGTAACTATTGCTTTATTCCTCAAAGTGAAACACCATTCTGACATCTCTCACCACAGATGAAGTTTGCCTTGTTATGAAATGCATATAAATTATTATTGTTTTATTTCTGGATTTTTGTGTCAACATTATGTTTCTCAAGAACAACCATGTAATTGTGCTTAATAACCTATTTTCTTTGCTATATAGCTTTTCATTATATGACTGCACTAATATTTAATGTATTTATGTGGTTATTTAGATTATGTCCATTTCAGAATGATTATGAATAACTAATGTACCAGTGATTTTTTTTTTAATGTTTTTTGCTATTTATCTATGGGCATTCTGTTGTGTATATAGAGATACTAGAGTTGGTTGATTTCAGACATTACCGCTGGTTTGAATATTACAAGTAGTCTTACAATGGCCATTTGTTCACATATATTTATAAGCATTTGTGTTGGGAACATAATCAAGCATTATGAGTTATATCTATTTTCAACCACCAGAGAGTTTTCCAAAGTGATTATTCTAATTTGTGCCTATCAGCAGTTTTGAGTGGTTTCAGTTAGTCCACAGCCTCCACGTTGCTCTTGATATTATCAGTCTTACTCATCTTGACCATGCAGTGACTAGTGAACTCTCATTGTAGTTTTACCTTGTTATTTCCCTGTGATTAATGAGATTGAGAACATTTTCACATCTTTATTGGCCTTTGAACATTCTCTCCTATAAATAGCTTTCTTCTACTAGATTTTGATAAGTATTTAATATCTGTATTTAGTCATATTATTTTGAAATAAGAATATTTAAGGTACAGACCATTATTGATTGCAGTAATAATTACATCCGTGCTCCACACTTGATTTTTTCTCCCTTATGGGGCAATGCTTTGACAGCCAGACAGGTAGACGGAATGGGCAACATAGAGCACTTTCTCATGTTATAGGAAAGGGACCCTGAAATTAGGAATGTAGGAGTACATATGTGTGTTGTCCAGGGATTCACCTTCTGAGAAATGAGATGAATCTCGCCACACTAATGTGAAGAAATTGTCTTTAGAAAAAGAAGGGAGAGATACTTGTGATTTTTATCTGTTGCAATATAAGTAAATATTTATTGATATGGGGTCAAGATAAAACAAGCAAGGTTTCCATGGTTTTAGGCTTTAGCTTACTTTGAAATGTAAATACATGCCATCAGGCACTTTAATCTCTGGAATTCTCTTTGCCCATTCTGTGATCTTTTATCTTTCAATGTCTTCTCATTAGCCCAACTTGCAGAGCTTTTGCTCAGAAAGCTCCACAGCACAAGAATATGGGGAACAGGGCAAAGGAGGGGAGGAGAGGGGGGAAGATGGGTGGAGGGAGAGTAATTGGTGGGTTCACACCTACGGTGCATCTTTGAAGGGTACAGGTGAAACTTCCTAAATGTCGAATATAAATGTCTGAACACAATGACTAAGAAAACTCCATGAAAGCTATGTTAATCAGTTCCATGAAAACATTTCAAATTATAGATAAAACCAACACATTGTACCCCATGATTGCACTAATGTACACAGCTATGCTTTAATTAAAAAAAAAAAAAAACCAACTTCTAAAACATGAAAATATTCAAATTGGTTCTCAGCTGATTCCCATCCAATTTGTTATTGAATTTCCTTTCTTATTCTTATGGATATGTAAAAGTTCATCACATATTTTGGATTCAAGTTTGGTTATATTTTTGTTCTATCCCTCATTTCTATATTTTTTGACCCACTTATATTTCCAATATTGAATACTGACATTCTCTGTTTTATTAAACCTCTGAACTGCTGTGACTAATTTGTTGTTAAACCCGTTTACTGCATTCTTAATGACACATTTCATATAATTTAATTCTAGAATTTCTATTGTATTATTTTTCTCTATGCCTGAACTGGTGAATTTCTCCACTTTGTCACCTATTTCATCTTTTAATAGCAGTTAATTGCAAGACAGCGTCTCATACTTTTGATAGATGGATCTGTTATGGGTCTATTTCTTCTTGGTCTTGTTTCTTGATACTTTTTGACTAAATGCTATAATTTCTACATGGAAATTAAAGGTGTTCTATGTGATATAACTTTTCCATAGATGATTTAATTTTGCTTTTGACAAAGAGTTAGATTAAGGGGAAGATTGTCCTCCACCCTAATCCATTCTCAGAGAGAAGTGATTTGATACTGAGATTTGGCCTGATTCCCTTAAACCTTATTCCTGGGGTTTAGAGCCTCAGTGTTTTCTTCTGAAATCCTTGAGTGTATAAAGGTCCATCCTTCTTAAAGAAATACAGTACTTTCCCCTAGCATTCTTTGGCTTTAGAAAGCTTTCATTGGGTTCTCAATCTCTAAGTACCAGTAAATTATTTAGGGGGAGAAATGACACTAAATGTGAGCTTCATTTCCTTATATTTCTAATTTTTCTGAGATGATGTCCTTCTACGTTCTGGCTGTCTTAGTGGCTCTAGGATAATTTTCAAAGAAGAGTTGCTTTGCTTCTTTTAGCCTTGTTTTGTGTATTTTGATATTTCCACTAGTTTTTCTAGCAAAAGGGTTTCTTTACTAAAAGTTGTTTCAATATAGACAGAGTGAAAATCTTAAGTTATAAGCATTCCCAAATTTTTACACATAATTTGATATCGGACAACAATTTTATATTTTTCATAAAATATTTGTGACATACCATATTATCATGTTTTATTGTTTCGTATTCTCAGATCTATATAGTTTTCACAGTATATAATTAAATTATTGTCTGACTAATTCTGTTTATATCTGTATTATCACCAGTAACTCAATAAATACTTTTAATTTCTGTATAAACAAAGAAGTATACACCATACACATATGCAAATAAATGTATTTAATTCAGCCGGTTTTTAATGTAGTGTTAAATTTGGTCTAACTTCAATAGGCTATTTTAAGTTAGTCAAATAAAGGTTATGGGAAAAGTTTCTTCAGAAATTAGAATAAAAATATGCTGAAAATTTTATATGAGCTATTTTCTTTGTAACAATATTATTAAAAAGCAAGTCCATATTGTACCTGCAATAATTTTAAAACTAATTTCAAATAAAAATAAACAGGCCATTCATTATGTTTCTAAAAATACCTGAAAGCCCATCTGGAAAATAAACTTAAAAATAGATATAAAATAAGCATGATGGCATATAAGTGGTGATAGAAATAAATATGATAAAGTCATTAAAATATTAGAAATGTAGTTAAATAAAATTTGTTTTTAAGAGATATATTTAATGGTAGCATACTTTATGGATAGTCCTTTAATAAGTGAACATAAAATAAAAGTAATCGATCTAAATTCTCAATTCCATAAACTATATTAATTCTCTTGTAAAATTGTCTTTTTTATTTATGACCTACACATCCTCCATAGGTTACTTTGCTCCATAAACAAAGTTTTCTTTTCTTACATTCTTTTTAAACCTTAATATCTGATCATTCCTAAAATCTACTATTCTAAATTATGAATCTACTATTGCAAAATTAATCAAGGGAAAAAAAATCTATGAACACACCAACTTAAATTCTTCTATTCTTGTAATTTTTTCACAGAAATTTGAAGTCCCAGCTAGAGAGAAGTGCCAGAGACACGTAGCTCCAATGAGCAGCAAGATAGTAGAAATAGTAATTTTTAGAATAATATCACCATATGGCCAAGGAGGAATAACATTTGGTATTGGAAGTAAAATTAAGCCACTTTTCTTAAACGAATGTGATTGTCTAATCTGTTTGCTGAGTTTAATGTCAAATGTGTTATTGCTCCTATTTAAACTTTCCAGAAAAGTGAATGATATTGGTGTAAAGAATAATGCATCTGATGTCAGATGTGCAAGGCATCATTTATGTTTTCATACTGTAATATTATCATTACCTACCAATCAGACATAAAAAGAACAAAGTAGAACATCCACACAGTGCCTATCAGAGTTCCTGTCTCTGACTAAACATCTAAGATATGCCAAGGCTTCTTTCCTCTTCTGTAAAGATTTCTATCTCTTGTATATTTTTTAGTCTCTTTAATGTTCATGTTGAAATCACCCTTGTCTATAAGTGGAAATATTTTCTACAGATATTACCATAAATTATTGTCCTTTCTCAATGCAACTGTTTAAAGAGTTAAATTGCATTGAAAAGTTGGAAAGTAGGCCGGCTCCTGTTGCTCAGTGAGTAGGGCGCCAGCCCTACTGAGGGTGGCAGGTTCAAACCTGGCCCGGCCAAAGTGCAACAAAAAAATATCCAGGCGTTATGGTGGGCGCGTGTAGTTCCAGCTGCTCAGGAGGCTGAGGCAAGAGAATCGCCTAAGCCCAAGAGCTGGAGGTTGCTGTGAGCTGTGATGCCACAGCACTGTACCAAGGGCGACAAAGGGAGACTCTGTCTCTAAAAAAAAAAAAAAAGAAAGAAAGAAAAGAAAAGAAAGACAAAGAAAAGTTAGAATGTAAATAAACTATTTCATTGACAAAAGTTACAATAATGTGTTTGGCCAAGGACTAATTGTAACAATGTGGTATGAATAGGATGCTGACCTGCTATCTGGACCTTTTGAAGTCTCATTGTCAAATAATGAAAACAGAGCCCAGGTTGATTATTAGAATCTTAGGAAGCTCTATAATCAGGCAATTTAAGTCTTAAACAAGTCTAACACTTCCAGTACAATGACATATTTTAAAATACAGCAATCCATTTGGATGTCAGGATTCAGAAGTCGTTTTGTTTATTCAACTCACCTGGCTGTGGAGCCCTCTAGGACCCCCCTGCTGAATATTCTCTTGTTGAGAGACCTTGACCACTTACACCCAAGTTTCAACATTGTTCTGGACTGGACCTCAGGGCAGGTTTATTCAGTCAGCATCTGGTGGTAATGGGCAGGGGTATCAGGGATGAAGTCAGAGAATGTGAAGAATGGTGAAGTGTTGCTTTGGAATCAGACATAGATGAAAGAAAAGGTAAAGATGAGAACATAAAAAAGTTTCACCTTCTAGGGTGGCGACTGTGGCTCAAAGGAGTAGGGCGGGGGCCCCATATACTGGAGGTGGTGTTGGGTTCAAGCCCGGGCCCAGGTCCAAAACTGTAAAAAAATAAAAAGAAGTTTCACCTTCTAGAATTCAACTAGAGAGCAGATAAAGGTGTCTAATCATTGGATAATATTTTCAAATCATTTTACCTTCTTTAATAATCAACCAATATGATAAGCCCACAAATATTATTTTCCTCTGCAATTTTAAAATCCCTTATATTCAAATAGGGCTTCACCAAGTATTCTTTCCTTTTTATTGAATACTGGCCATGTGAAGGCTCCCATCCAAATTGAGAAGTACTGCCCCCTGCACAGTGCTTTGGCTAAGCAGAAAAGTTATAGGTGCTACACACTCAACAGTCAGCTTCTGGAAAATACCAAGAGTTATTTTGTCAGCCCTTATTTTCTAATAATACCTGAGTCATAAAATGGAGATGTAACCATTTCAGAATAGAAAACAACATGGAATCTTATAAATATTTCATTGGCCACCAAGGAAACACAATTCAAGAGAAACAACCAAGGAGTAAACATAGGCAGGGTTGTTTGAAATGTTCTCAGAATTCTGACCTGGGCCCTTCAAGTTGGATATTGACAGAGCTCAACTTATTTCAGCTTGAACACAGACTTTTAAAATCCCTCTTCACAACATAGCATGCTTCTTTTTTTTCCAATGAGAAGTTCGAGTTCAATGAAACTTGGAAATTTAAAGAATTTGTCATGTAAACTTTACAGTATAAAATCCTGGGTAGTTCTGGCCTCCATAGTCAAATAATAAAAAGATTAATATAATTAAAAAAGGAAAAATGCACATTTTTTGAGGACTTCCTTCTCTCACATTTTGTAAAAGTCTTTTCATGCGCTGTTATTTAACTGTCAGAGTATTTCAGTAAGCTAGATACTACTTTTCTCCCTTTGCAGGTGAAGAAATTCAACCTCCAAGGTATTGAGCAAGTTGTCTTTATTTCTGCTTTGGTTCACAGCACAGCACACCAGCTTCAATTTGTTTGAAACCAAAGGTCATATTTCTGCAACAAAATTGTACTGGCAAATATAAGTTCAAATCTTCCCCTAGTGTTTTACAATTTGCTAAATACTTATTTTTGACCAATGTGCCATGCAGTCCCATAAATCAAGTAGCAAAGGCATTAATACCATTTCTTATTTATTTTTTAAATGTTATTTGATTGTAGTAAGAACACTTACCACATGAGATACACTAGCACTCTTATTAATTTTTTAAATGTATGAAACATTTTTAACTATAGACACTGTATGTACAGAATCTGTCTAGAATGTCTTCATCTTGTATTACGCCCACTGACTTCCAACTCATTACTCCCTCCCCCAGCTCATGGCAACCACACACTCTCCTCTTGACCTCTGTAAGGTCATTTCTAAGTGGATTCTCACAGTATTTGTTTTTCTCTAACTGGCTTATTTCTCTTAGTTGAGTGTCCTTTGGGTTTATCTATGTTGTCACATATGGCAGGATTTCCTTCTTTTAGAAGGCTGAATAGTGTTCTGCTGTATATCTATATGCTTATTTATTTATTTTTCTGTCCACGGCATTTAGATTATTCTTACATATTGACTATTTTAGTAGTACATTAGCACATGAAAGTGCTGATATATTTCTGAGATCCTGATTTCAATTGTTTTGCACGTATACCCAGAAGGGGTATTACTAGATTATATGGTAGTTCTATTTTTTATTTTTTTGATCTGCTTTTTTATCATTTTCTGCAGCAAGTGTACAAAGTGCACAAGGTTTCCAATTTCTTAACATTCTTATCAGCACTTGTCTTCTTTAAAAATACTTGTCATCCTAAGAGGTGTGAGGTGATAGCTAATTGTGATGTTGAGCTGCATTTCCCTGATGATTTGTGGCACTGAGTATCTTTTCATATCCTTAGGCATTTGTACATCTCCTTTATAAAATGTCTTTCTATTCAAGTAATTAACCCATTTTTAATTTTGGAGATTAATAGTTTGGCTATTAAGTTACAGGCATTCCTTACACAAATGGTCCCTGATTTAGAATGGTTAAACTTACAATTTTTCAAATTTACCTTAGTGCAAAAGTGATATGCCTTCAGTTGAAACCGTACTTTCAGTACTTATACAATCATTCTGTTTTGCACTTTCAGTATAGTATGCAATACATTATGTGAGATACTCTACACTTTATTATAATAGCCTATATATAACACATAGGCTTTGTGTTAAATGATTTTGTACAACTGACATCCAGTTGCCCAATTTAACCTAGTCTAGGCTAAATTCTGATCCTTTGTATATTGTATTAAGTGCATTTTCAACTTAAGGCATTTTTAACCCAGGATGGGTTCAATGGGACATGATCACATAGTAAGTAGAGGAGCATCTGTATATTTTTAAAATTAATCTTTTATATGATATACATTTTATAAATATTAATATCTTCTCCCATTCCACAGGCTGCCTTTTCATTCTGTCTATGATTGCTTTGCTGTGCAGAAATTTAAAAAAAGAGAGAGAGAGAGAGAAATCAAGGACTCAATGTATAACTGATTTTCTTAAGATGACAGAATTAGAAAAAGAACTTGAACTTAATTATTCTGCATCATCCACACTTGTTTGAGCAAAATAAATCCTTAGACTTTATTAAGGCTTTTCTAGAATTACTGATACAAAATGTTAGCTACTTTAGAGAACTTTGAAGTATAGGCAAAAGACACTAGTAAGAATTCCTGATAATGAAGCCAAGAAGGAAATAGCAATATGTAAGACCCTGTGAGCAACATGTGCTATTCTTTAATAAAATACGTTTTCTATGTGAAACTGCTCTGAAAGAGGCTTCTAGGATCAAAAGATTCAAGTTAATTCCATAAATGACGTATAGTTTAGCTCTACCATCTCAGAAGGAAATGACCTCTCTATCATACCTTGATATATTTATTGAACCTGTTGGCTAAATGGCAGGAACATTTTGTGGATTGATCTAAATATTTCAGGTGTCACAGTGAACTTCTGAGTCAGACATATTTGATATGGTCTTTTATTGTAGTGGATTGCACTAATAATATCTCATGTTTTTAAATTCCAATCTGCTATGGTTTTAACATGTGTGTCTGCTCTCAGTTAATATGTTGCCCTATAATCCCCAAGGCAGAAACATTGAGAGGGGAGGTGATTAGATCCTGAGGGCTCTGCCCTTGTGAATGCTTATCAAAAAGGTCTGAGGCAGCCTGTTCGCCCCTTCCACCGTGACAGAAGATGAGGAAGGTGTCACCTATGAATCAGAAAACAGACCTCACCAGAACTAGATCAGGCTGGCACTGTGATCTTAAACTTCCAGCCTCCAGAACTGTGAAAAATAAACTTCCATTGTTTGCAATTTACCAAGCTTAGTATACTTTGTTGTAGCAGCCCAAATGGAATGAAACATTAACACATAAGATTCAGCCCATTGCTTGGTAATTGAACAGAAAAAGATATCAAACTTTTATAGAATTGTTCTGCTGACAGTATTGTATGGTTCAGCAGCATGGTTAGGAAATGCGAGAGCTCTTATATCCTTACTTTTTCCAAAGTAATAGATACAATACAGAAATAAGGAAAAGGTTAACTAATATGAGTATTGGTCAAGTACATTGTAATCTTCATTGATGAGAATAAACATACTCTTATATTTGAATTGACCAATGGCATGTCTTTCATGGCACAATACGAGCATGTATTCTGTTTTGCATTCTGATTTCATAACACTAAGAAGCTCTTACTTGAATCATTCCCAACAGCAATTTGGAATGACAACAATCCTTTTTAAAGCAACCTGTTATCCTTCTCAAAGATAACACGATTATATAATTCTGTTGTGCAGAACTAGTTCTTTTCTGTCTTAGAAAACGTGAATGTTCTAATTACCCACTCATCTTAGTTCAAAGACTATTATGCTGCTTTAAATTGGATTCTGCTGCAGAATACAGAGGCTGGGAAATTATTTTTTGATTGAAAAATGTGAACAGTTGATTTACTAACTTTATACTCTTTCTTTAATGTCTAAATATTTACAGTAATGTTGAATGATTCTACATAAAGGACTTAATATTAGCAGTGTTAAATGATTTTATGAAATTTCAGTCATTATAAACTGTTTAGAAATTTCAGGTATTTTGTTAAAGATCATTCCTAGATAAGTCAGTATTCAGGCCACATTTTTAGGCATCCCAGAAAAATAAGCCAAATGAGGGAAGCCTATCAACGTAGTTTAATGGTGTATCTTCAGGATAGATATGAATTGCTGTAGCCATATCAAGCATATACAGTCTATCTAGATTTTTAAAATTGCTGCAGTTAGCAATACTGATTTTGAGTTACTGTAATCTTGAGAGAAAAAGATCACATTTTCTCTCAAGATGGATATAACATAGATAAGCTTTCCAAGAGGAGATTCTAGAGGTCAGAGGACACCTAAAATACATCTTCATTTTCTGATATCTTGCAAAAATTCTTATCCAAGGTGAGCTCTAAGCAAATGTAAGTTTAATGAATGAATAAATGTTATTAACATCATTTTTACATGAAGTGGCCACATACAATCAGTTCCAAAAGCTCTAATTGAAAGTGGCAGGTCCATCCTGTCTATACAAATCTGATCTTGGTGGATTCAGACCTTTTAGGCTTGACTGACATCATCGGCTTCTCTGCAAGTGAGTAAATATTTGTGCTGAGATAGCACTTTTATACTGGAAGAAGTGAGCAGGTTATAGGAAAAATATCTCTTCTAACTTAGTACCAGGAGTGTTTAACAAAGTGCAGCAACGGCTGACACTGAGAGGCAGATGGGTCTGGAACTTTCTTAAATAGCTTTTGCCTATAACTATAATTAGGTTGGCTGTCACTTATGGGGACCAATTCAAGAGTAAAAAGGCAGAAGGAAGGAAAACAAGAAAGGAAACTATAAGTAAGGAAGTGAAATAACAGGAAAGAAAGATCAGAAAAGAAGAGAAAAAGATGCATAAAGAGATTAACATAATATAACTTTTATATGTTATAAAAGCCTGGCGTAGGTTAACTAGGGTACTTTGCAGGTACGTTCCTCAGAGTCCTAGGAGGCAGGGAAGGAACCACCAGAGGCAGAAGAGCCAGATGAATGGGTTATGTCTCCTGTCCCCCACTCCCTCTTTCAAATTAGATAGTTCACCTTTACCTATAGTTTCAGGATATTTCTACAAGATATTTCCTATGAAGAAGGAGTTCCGCTACTTAAAAAAATTTTTGCTATTATTACTCTTTTTAAATAATCACCTTGTCTAGGAGAAGAACTAATAAGCGGGAAGTAAAGAAGTAAAGATCTGGGCAATTATCTTCATTGTGCATTTGACATGTCCGTGTTTCCGTCTGCAATTCATCCCCTATGAGCTGTAGAAAACAGGTCTTCCGACATGGATGTTATGGCTCCCATTGATATGCAAAATCACCTCTTACTATGTCCTGTTTTACTTAGACTTTTCCTAAAGTGGAAACTTCATTTTGCCTTGACATGCCTTGGATTTCCCCTTTCCATTATTTTCCTTATCTAGTCTCTCCTTTTCCTAAAATACTCTTCCTGAGATTTTTAACCTGTCTCCAGATCCTTCTTTCAAAGCCCTCCTCAAATGGAAATATATTTCCGTGCCTTTCTTACAATTCCCAGCTGGATGGCAACTTTTTCTTCTTCACATTTTATATTATGAACATATTACAGGGTCTTGGATATGTGCTTTTAGTGTTTTGTAAAGACAAATTAGAAAACCAGCAGTACAAACAACATCCAGAGGGTGCCAAAAACTGTATACACATCTTAAGAAAGGAAAAAGTGGCATTAAAATTATAATACTCCATATATACCAAAGACAAAAGATGCATACAAACTACATTTGACTTCCACAATTACAAGAGGCCCTCAAAGTAGTTTCCATCAGCATCCAGATACTTCTGATTACGGTGAAACACTGCTCGAGCAACGTTGACCAAAGTGTCCACTGTAGCGCCGTGCATGCCATTTCAATTTTTTCCTGAAGTATCACCGGTGCATCCATTTTCTATGGTACACACATCCTTTAAGGTCCCCCTACCTTACTTACATCTTCATAGCCATTGTAGTTCACAACATTCTCGAATTTCAAATATCACTTTAACATGGTCTTGCACTCCTTGAGCTACAGTTGTGTTTCTGCCACTTTCTTTGACTGTCCTGCCTGTCACAGGGTGATGGAACATTCATCTGATCAACACTGTCTTTTCAGCGATTGTCATAGTACACATTGCTACTGTAATTCAACTCAACTGTGAAAAGTAATCCATAGATAACATCTCTTAAATCGTGTATATATTTTTCTGGCACCATCTGTATTGGTGAAGAGAGACCACACAGGGTCAGAATGGCCTCAGATGCTCCAATCTCAGATTTACCACCAGTTAGTTATATGAACTTAAGCTTTATTTAAACATTTGGTATCTTAGTTTTCTCATATGCAGAATGAGAAAAATAAGTAGTTCCTTATTCATGGAATTTTTTTGAAATTTAAATAAAAGAAATCAAGCAAAAGGATTAAAATAGTACTTTGTACATAGTAAATGCCCCATGAAACTATTTGTTAATATTATTCCATTATTTGAAAGTGATAGGAATATGCATTATTAACCCCAAAAATAATGGGAAAGGCTTTTCAGAGAATGCATGTTTTATTCTATTCATTATAAATTATGTGTATATAGAGGTGATTTGTATATAGTAAGTAAACATTAACTTTATTATTGAGTTGAAACAAATTAAATTAATGTCTGCTGGAGAGTTTCTTTATAACAGAACCTCGCATTTTTCCTCCCTCTCTTCTGAGTTTCTTGATGTAGTTCCAACTTTGGTGATTACATTTGTTTTATAACATTCCTGGTGTGCTTTAATTGGAAATGCTGTTTTCTTTTATCCCATGAGGGTAGAAAGAAGAGGCAGCATACCATGATTCCACTCATAAGTGGCTACGTTCCAGTGTGATAAAGAGGAAACTAACTCTCTTCACCCCTGCCCTGCAGAGCTCCGTAGCACCACACACATTCTGTAAATGGAAACTCTTGGTGAGGCACCTCCATTCTCTTTTCTTGATGAAATGAGCACAATGGCTAATATCTACTGAAGGCTTATTATGCTAACATGTCTGGGATAAAACCTCTGGTGTATTTTGTCTTTATCCCCACCGTCACGCTAAAAAGAGATAATTGTGATTATTCTCTACCTTTCAGAAATGTCAGAGAGTTAATAAGATTTGCTCAAAGTTACACAGTTAATAAAATGCCAGTACATGGATTTGAAGACCATTCTACCTAATTCCAGAGAAAGTAGTTCTTCCATTTCTTCTTTGGTTCTTTCTATACTATTAGCAAAAATCTTGTTTTAATGTCTGTATCTGTCATTAATAGTAAGGATATTTTCATAAACTTACAACTCATACCCATTATAGAGAACAAATGTTATTAATAAGAGCACTAAAACACATAAATGCTTTAATAAGTGGATGAAAAAGTACAGAAAATATTATGTAAGATAACAATAAACTATTAATTGAAAGTAGTGTGCACCAGGCTTTCATTTTGTCCTTTGCCCTTGCTCCCACCTACTGAAAGCTTTCGTGCATAAGAATCCATGAATTTTAGTTTCAAAAATATAAATTCTAAAGGAATTAGCTCATAAAATGTATGCTATAAATAAAAATGTTCAAAAATGTAAAAAATACCTGATGGCTACAATGAAGGCTAGATAAAAGATTTGATTGGACAAAGAATAAGAGATAGAGAATCAGGGAAATGAAAGAGAGCATATTTAACAGGTTCATTCTTCATAAAAAGACCCTGTTCCTTGTCCATGTTCTGTTCTAGGATTTAATGTGGGGAGTTCTAGGAAATTCAGAGCATTTGGGGAATGCACATAGCAGAGAGGGCCCATATAACAAGCCTCAGAGTAGCGGAGAAACTCTCCTAGTTTATACTCACTCAAGATGATACAAAGTCAGAAGAAATGTTTGCCTAGTATGTTGGAACAAAGAAGTTAAATAGACTTCTATATGAAAAGGATATTGCTGCATCCCAAGTTAATGGAAAGTCTGACGCAGTAAAAAAGGAAGTCATCAAAACTGAAAAAAGCAAGAAAAAGAAGCAAAAGGAGAAAGACACAGAAGATGAAGAAGATTTAGAAGATGATGATAAATAAGTTCTAGTTCTAGTGCAGTTTTTTTCTTACCTACAAAGAATTTAACCCCTCTGTACACAAGTCATTCCTTTTAAAGAAAAAAATGAAATGAAAAAAAAAAGTCTTTGTATGCTTCAGATTATCATAGGCCACAGCAAAATATTTTGCCTATTTCTAAGAGAAGTCATATATGTAATAGAGAACTGTAAGATAAGAGCAGAACTGTCATTCACAGCAGGGTTACTTAGGACACACCTGCAGCGAATGAAATCCAAAGTCAATTGAGGATCAACAGAGATTAGCCAATGTAGGATAGAAGAACACGAAGACCAACTGACAGCAATTCCCAGAAACGGGTACTGTGCCCTCTCCCAAGGAACCCTGACAGGACCCAGCATATGGTTGGTGGAAGAGCCTGAGCTTTCAAGTTCTCCCACCCTGAGGAAAAGGAGCTAATAACAGAAACAACTTCACATGTGGGAAATAGAGTTATAGTCTCTGCACAATTTTGCTTATGATGTGAAATCCATAGCCACTTATAATTATTTCCCATTTTAACTTCACTACTTCAATTTAAGCCAGTAATTTATTTATTTATTTCATTTGAATAGATTAATTAAAAATTATAAAGTATGTGCATGATTGGCATTAAATGCTAGTTCTAAACTCTTGGGGAATACTTTTTTATAGTTCTCTTAGAAACGGTGTATCACCGTGGAAGTTCTGTTAGGGGAAATCTATACCTCTTTCTTCATTGTCTACTCTCAGCATGAAATTATTACATGATTAAATGTATAATACTTTATATATAGCAGTAAACAATTTAATATATTCAACACTTTGTTCCATCTTCTTTAGGCAAGTATCCAAAGGATTAACTAGCATGAATGTTTAGAAAAGTTTTAAAATCTTCTTTCTCCATTTTACTCTTTCAGTTCTGTCAGTAGTCTTGTCAATGTTTCAAAGTTTCTTCTTACAAACCAAATAATTAAAATACAACTCTGCTGTTGACCAGGATGGCTTCTGTCTCCTCCTCCACTACCCCCTTCCACTTCAGGATGTGTCTTGTGGGCTTTCAGCATCTTGTGCTTGGTCTTTCTTCAGTTTGTTTATCTATTGTTATATAATAGCCACTCCAAAGATCTGTATATTAAAAAGAAAATAATGAACATTTCTTTTCTTTTTTTTGTTATATCATAAACACATAGATCATGTATACATTAATGCATTTATGGGGTACAATGTGCTCATTTCATATAGAATTAAGAATGCTTATATTGCACTGGTTAATATTTTAAACTATTTTCACATAGTTTTATAATCTGGGAGGCAACTGGGGAGACACTCGCTGCTATATGCCCCCCATGGTGTCAGCAAAGGAATTAGATGGAGCTGGAGGACTCGCTTCTACAACACCCTTACTCAAATGTTTTCTAATTGTGCAGGCTGATGGACACGAGCTCTGCTACGGCTTTAGAGTTGGAGGCCTTGCTTTTCCTCCACCAAACCTCTCTATGGAGCTATATTAAATTTGTATGGTGATAGTCTCAGGATAACAGGATTCTTATAAGGAGGACAGCTTCCCCAAAGTGCAAAAGTGAAAGCTGCCAGGCTTTCTTACATCTTAGTCTCAGAACTCATAAGCACTACTTCTAACACAATTCATTGATCATAAATGCTGCGGGAATGGCTGCACGAGATCATGAGGAGCAGAAGATACAGTTCTTTGGGAGATATCACAATTCTTGTGGTTTTTTATCATGTAAATCTCCAAACTCTTTAAAAAAAGAGTTATTTAAAAGTTATTTAAAAAATTTATCCATTACTTTTTTTCATAAACGAAACCAAAAGTGAAGAAAAATAGACATTAACCAAATAATCAAACATCAGTTGTAAAATTAGAAGAGATCAGTAGTAAAGGGTTCCCAGGAAAGAGCAAAATCTTCTTGGTTATGAGGAAACACGCTAAATATGAAGAGGGCCCATCTGGCTGAAGTACAGAGGGTAAGGCCATTTACTGAGACAAGGCCAGACAGAGAGGTAAGTCTTGCTGGGTCTTTGGGATTCTTAAGGAAGCTTTTCTTTTATTCCAAAAACAAGAAAAACTTATTCAACTGTTCTAAGTTAGGTAAATAGCATGGTGATTGGCTCTAAAATATAACTTTGGCTGATGTGTGGAGAAGAGTTGAAGGGAAAGTGGAAATAGTGTCTTAGAGCAGAACACTTTGCAGCTGGATAATGTAGCTGATGAAAATGATGGTAGGTTATAGCAGATGGACACGAGGGATTAAATGTACAAATGCAATGAAGAATAATAGGAAGAGATAGTGGACTGGATGTCTTAAGGGTGAAGGGTGAGGACAGTCTGTCGAGGATGATGGGACAGATAGTTGTTTCCATTTCCTGCAATAAGAAACCTGGGAAGAGATGGTTTTTGATCCCTTTGGGCCTTTCAAAAAGAGATTCCAAGATGACAGTTGGATAAATGGGACTGAAGCTGATAGAAGTTGTGAGCCATCTGTTTATAAGGATAATAGAAATCATGGCATGAGTACAATTTCTTTAAGAAAATGCATAAACAGAGTGAGAAGACATTCTCCATCTGTAAAATTGGAACAATAATATCACTTACTTCACGATGATAAATTAGCATTTAGCATAGCACCCAGCACGTATTAAATACTCAGTTAATGTTAGTTCTTAATATTACCGCTATCATTGGCATTACTTGTGCTTTTTATTTTTAAGGGCTTAGAACAATATTTATATTAACAAAAAACAGAAAGGTTTTGCCAGGAAGTCACATGGTAAGGACGGTTGGCGGAGATGCAGCAAGGGAAGAGAGGGAAATTAGTCTCATCTGCCACAAAAATCTCTGCAGAAAGATCAAATGCCTCCTTTTAAATAATATGCTAACTCAAGCACAGGGAATTCTTGAAGTATGAATAAGGTGGAACGATATTATGCCTCACAGAGCTTGTCAAAGCAGACTTTGTGTGGGGAATGTCTATTTAGAAAAGACCAAAGTGAAACTCTGGCTAGTACACAGCTTCACAGTACAAAACTATCCCAAATCGACCACAGCCTGGTCAAGGTGACCTTTCAGCATCTTCCATGAGTTGTGAGGAGATGGTCATTCCTCCAACATCAGCAGCCCAGATGTGCCTTGCTCTCACTTCAGAGGGTTCATTGGTCTCTTTTTGCCTCTTTTCCTTGCTCATAATTACCTTGGTTTACTATTTTATTTTCTGAGACAGTCTCACTTTGTCACCATCAGTAGAGTGCTATGGCATCATAGCTCACAGCAACCTTAAACCCTTGGGCTCAAGCCATCCTCTCCTCTCAGACTCCTGAGTATCTAGGACTGCAGGCACCTGCCATAATGCCTGGGTATTTTTTAGAGGCAGAGTTTCACGTTTGCTCAGGCTGATCTCAACCCTTTGAGCTCAAGCAATCCACCTGCATTGTCCTCCTTGAGTGCTAGGATTAGAGGCGTGAGCCATTGCGCCAGGCCCTGGTTTACCCTTCTGATCTTCCTCAGTGAACTAAATGATAGCATGCATAAAGGCACAAGTGGAGGAAGATTTTTTTCATGTACCCTATACCTGACACCTGTTTATAAATTCACTAAAGATTCATTCAACAAACATTCATCAAGTGCAGATACTTTTCCAGATTCTAGCAATCCAGGAAACTGGGACTCAGAAATTTATGTTCTAACAGGAGAAACAGATCGGGAGGTATCACGTTACCAGACTTCAGGCTAACTATAAATCTATAGTGATCAAAACAGCACAAAAACAGAGAGCTAGTTTTATGGCACACAATAAATAACCAAAAGATGAATCCAGCTACTTATCAACATTTGATCTTCCACAAGCCTATCAAAAATATTCAGTGGGGGAAAGACTCCCTATTTAACAAATGGTGCTGGGTGAACTGGCTGGCAACCTGTAGAAGACTGAAACTGGACCCACACTTTTCACCATTAACAAAAATTGATTCTCACTGGATAAAAGATTTAAACTTAAGACACGAAACTATAACAATACTAGAAGAGAGTGCAGGGAAAACACTTTAAGAAATCAGCCTGGGAGAATATTTTATGAGGAGAACCCCCATGGGCAATTGAAGCAACACCAAAATTACATTACTGGGATCTGATCAAACTAAAAAGCTTTTGCACAGCCAAGAGCACAGTAAGTAAAACAAGCAGACAACTTTCAGAATGGGAGAAGATTTTTGCAGGTTATGCTTCTGACAAAGGTCTGATAACTGGAATCCACAAAGACCTCAAACTAATCAATAAGAAAAGAACAAATAACCCCATTCCTATATGGTCAAGAGACTTGAACAGAAACTTCTCTGATGAAGACAGGTTCATAGTCTACATATACATAAAAAAAAAGTTTATCATCCTTAATCATCAAAACTACTTTGAGATATCATCTAACCCCGGTAAGATTGGCCCACATCACAAAATCCCCAAACTACAGATGGTGTGGATGCAGAGAGAAGTGAACACTTCTACGCTGCTAGTGGGAATGCAAGCAGAAAATGCAACCTTTTGGAAAGAAGGTTACAGAATACTCAATGAACTAAAAGTAGACCTACTGTTTGATCCTGCAATTCCTCTACTAGGTATATGCCCAGATGGTCAAAAATTATTTTACCACAAATGCATTTGCACCAGAATGTTTATTGCAGAATGTTTATTGAATGTTTATTCCAATTCATAATTGCCAAGACATGGAAACAGCCCAAGTGCCCATCAACCCATGAATGGATTAACAAATTGTAGTACATGTACACCATGGAATACTATGCAGCCATAAAAAGATGGAGATTTTTCATCTTTTATGTTTACCTGGATGGAGCTGGAATATATTCTTCTTAGTGAAGTATCACAAGAGTGAGAAAAAAATGTATCCAATGTACTCAATACCACTATGAAATCAATATATAATCACCTACACATTCATATGAATGGTAAAACATAACTATAGTCCAGAAAGCAGAAGGGAAGAGGAAAGAGAGGGGATGGGGGAGGAGGGAGGGTGTTTGGGGTCCCTTATCTAATATGCCTGACACAATGGTACATTTTAAAACTATTAAGAAAAGAGTATAATTGTGACAGATGTGTTACTTAGTTCAAAGTAAGTACTTCACACTATATATCAAATCAGTACACTGAACCTCACAAATGCATCAAAGTACACAGTTATGATTTGATAAAAACAAACAAAGAAAAAGAAATAAGTGAACAAAGAATTGATGGGAAAATAATTTCCCTTAATAACTAGTGCCATTATAATAAAATTAGTTGACATAATGACAAATGACTCAGTGGAGAAAGTGGAAGATATATACTTTTTTACTGAGTGTAAAACGAAGATACACTTGACCTTATGGAGTCTAAGGTTTCCAAAAGGATAAATACTAATTTCACAAGTTTTAAAGATGTAATTGATATTGGAACATTGGATGAATAGAAGAATAACAGTATGGTTGACTCAGGGTGTATCAGCAGAGAATGGAAGGTGATGAAGGGAAGGAGATAGGTAAGAGTCATAGTGTACCATTTTGTGCTCGTGCTAAGGGGGGTGAAATTTTTTGAAGGTGCAATGAAAAGTCAATAAAGAATTTTTAGCAAGGGAAATATATGAGTATATCTTATTTGTGTTTTATAATTTTCATTCTAGGTTGCTTTTATTTGTTTTAATTCGTTCTTCCTGGACTCAAATTACCCTACCCCCATCACCTATTTTGTATCCTGTTTGTTTATAGCACTGTTGATAGATGGATCATCCCTTTGGGCAGAACATTTATTCTTTTGTGAAATTTCAAGATATTAAGGGGTTAACAATTGTTTTTGTTACATGCATACCTTTTGTAATGTTTAAGTCAGGGCTCAGTGTGTCTGTCACCTGAATAGTGTTCATTGTACCCAATAGGTAGGATTTTACCCTTTCCCCCACTTCTTGATTTTCAATGACTTTTACTTTTCTTTGTGCCCATGTATTGTCATCAACTAACTCTCAAGTATTAGACTGTTATGAGGTATCTGCTTTTCCATTCCTGAGATACCTCATTTATGATAGCATATGCACATGTACACACCAAATTTTCTTAATTCACCCGTTAAAAGACAGGCACTTAGGTAGATACCACTTCTTTGAGATTGTGAATCATGCTGCAATAAACATTTGTGTGCAGGTGTCTTTTTGATAAAACAACTTCTTTTCCTTTGTGTAGATATCCATTACTGGGATTGCTAGGTCAATGTAAGTCTACATGTACTTCTTTGAGGCATCTCCATACTTTTTCTGTATAGGTTGTTCTATTTTTCAGTCCCACCAACAGTGTATAAGCATTCCTTTCTTTCTTAGTCTATGGTAGAGTCCGTGGTGTCACAGCACACAATAACCTCAAACTCTTGGGCTTAAATGACTCTTTTGCCTCAGCCTCCCACGTAGCTGGGACAACAGGCATCCACCACAATACCAGCTATGTTTTGGTTGTAGTCGTCATTGTTTTTTGGCAGACACAGGCTGGATTCAAACCCACCAGCTCCAGTATATGTGGCTGGCCCCCTGGCCGCTGAGTTACAGGTGCCGAGCCATGTTTGTTGACTTTGTAATAAAGGCCATCTGACAGGGGTAATGCATCATCTCACTGTGGTTTTAATTTTCATTTCCCTGGTAATTAGTAATGTTGAACATTTCTTCATGTTTATTTGGCCTTTTGTCTATCTTCTTTTGAAAAACTTCAGTTCATACCTTTTGGACACTTTTTAATATTTTATTTTTATTTTGTATTTTTTATGCTGATTTGTTTGAATTGTTTGTAGATTATGGATATTAGCCCTTTATCAGATGTAGAGCAAGTACTTTCTCCAATTCTGTAGGCTGTCTATTTACTCTGTTAATAATTTCCTTTTATGTGCAGAAGCTATATTAATTTAATCAAGCACCATTTATTTATTTATTTAGATTTTTGCTGTACTTGCCTTTTTATGAACAGATATGGGAGACTTCAGGGAGACCACTTGGGATGCTGCTTGCAGAGAAAAATAATGGTTGTTTGGACGACAGTGATAAAACTGAAGAGAGAGACGATTAGTCATCGGATGCAAGTTACACTCCTGATAGAATAAGTAAAGACTATGGATTTATGGGCAATTTGCAAGGGGAAGAAATCACTTGGGATAAATGAAGTTTGTGAAAGAAAGGTGAGTCAGTGCACAGGGATTGGCTGTGAGCAAAAAGGATGAGATGGTATATGCACTTTGAATTTTTGAAGCTGCTTATATGAGTTTAATAAATAGTTTTTTTTTTTTTGTAGAGACAGAGTCTCACTGTATCACCCTTGGTAGAGTGCCGTGGCATCACACTGCTCACAGCAACCTCCAGCTCTTGGGTTCAAGCGATTCTCTTGCCTCAGCCTCCCGAGTAGCTGGGACTACAGGCACCCGCCACAGCGCCCGGCTGTTTTTTTGTTTTGCAGTTATGCCGAGGCCGGGCTTGAACCCGCCACCTTCGGTATATGGGGCCGGCACCCTATTTGCTGAGCCATAGGAGCCGCCCTAATAAATAGTTTTTTTAGGGTACAGTATCTAAGATAAAGAAGACTTATTAGCATTTTTAAAATATGAATTAGAAAAACTGGTAGTCTGATTTCAACCCTGTTTTTACTAAAAGATAGAAGTCCTTTTTGTCTTAGCACGTTTTCATGTAGAATGGGATGGATTGAGAAGGGGGTTATACGTCACACATGCAAGAAGTAAAGTGGCAATAATTCTTAGCCAAAAAATATACAAATCTATAATTTTTATCTTGGAATAGTAAAAGGGCTATTCTTTGTCATCTGAGAGAGAATTCCTGATGCTGTGCTTCTTGTTTTCTTTAATGGAAATGACTTCATGAAAAGAAATTCAGATTGAAAGTCAACAGACACATTTTGGTTGTGATAAGGATGTGGCTTCAGAGAGGTTTGTGGTTAACCAGTGACGTGATGGGCCGCGTACCCCGAGGATGTTTCATTTCCATTTACAGAGCCATGGCATTCCTTCCTCCTCCATGATTCAAAGATAATCATGCATATCCTATACAAGACACATTCTAGGGTAAAGTATATTTGAAATACAATCCCTAATATTCTGAATTTAGATGTGAAATTGAAGCACTAAGTGATTTAGAGACTTGCCCTAAGTATCACACATGCTTAGCAGCATAAACTGATTTTATATATTGAATTCCTAGCTATAAATCCCTCATTCATGCCAGCAGTCAAATTACCTTTTCAAAACACAAGTTTTAATAACCAGATCTTAAACTATCTACCTTAAATATCAGTGAGCATAGGTGCAACTGCTTTTCATATCCAACATTGAATGTGATAATTCTTAAAGACTGGAGCATGTGGGAACTATAAATTATTTAATATACAATTCAGCTAAAATGTATATGGTTTTCAAAAGATTCATCTTCTCAAATCCTTTATTGAGGGTGTGTAAAATCGGCCACGAAAATTGTTTAGGACTAGAGTTATAAATGTATGTTTAACTTCCAAATAGCATGTAGGTAAAATGTCAAAAACTTTAAAATCAAGAATACATAAGTATTGCTAAGTGCAATGACTGATCTTTCTTATTACCTTTACTTGTGCATAAGTCGTTAAAATGACATGTAACCATTGTATGCATGCATATAATTTCAAAGCTCTGGGACTGGTATGTGGTATATTTCAGTTTTTAAGTTATTACACAGAGTATATTAATGGCCAGTTTTAATACGCTGTGTGCACTGAATCAGTCGCCATCCTTCTCCATAGTGATGTATTTGGTTACACTGTGGTGGGTGTTTACATGAATTTTATTGATGATTTAAGCAACTTGGATCTCAGGCTGTTTTAATAACTCCTGCTGAAGAAGTGGTAATAATACCAGACAATACTGTCATCTGTCATACAATACTTCAGAGTGTTTTTATTAAGAGAGAACCACTCGGCAGTTTTTCCAGGTGTTACCTATCAGCTACAAATACCTCCGTATTTTCTGTTTTACTCTGTGTCAACATAAACTAATGGTGGTTTTACAAGTTAATTTCTTTTACTATCCAAAGCCTTCTCCAAAGCATGTAATAACTTCATGCATATGAATGACACATCTCTCATCTCTGGAACAGAACTTCTATGTAGAATATTTGTTTTGTAAATTACTATGACATAGAAGGATTTATCATAACTCCAAGCAAAATCCTATAGGATATCTGTCCTCATGCATTAACACCACGTAGAATATCAAGTTACAAACATTGTTAGGTGGCATAGTGGACAGAGTGTGGGTGAAGACAGTCTTTTAGAGCAGGAAGATCCTGGCAGAAATCATGTCTCACTCTTAGCTGGAGGATCGTGGGTGCATAATGAAAACTTTTAAAATCTCAGTCTTTAAATTGAAAATAATATAGGTAACTATTTCAGATCATATATTATAAGAAATACCCTTAACATACCTGGAAAATATCAAACAACTGATAAAGTCGTAATTTCATTGATAGTATTATTAATGTTATTATTGGTATTTTAAATATTAGACCCAGAAAATAAATAACACTTCTATTTGAGGCAGTTCTAAGACATGATAACTAATTTTTCAACACATCTCGTATCAAAAGGTAAAGTTTAATTCTCTCACTATTAAATGTCGGAAATCTTAATAACTCTTTTCTAATAAATAGAATGTCACAGCAGTAATTGTGTGCCTTTTGAAAACTGTCCTACAATGTGGCAGAATCCCTTTCTAGCTCACTCTGTCTTGTGGGACACATGCGTTTGGAATTCAGAACAGCCATGTAGCTCCGGGGAGGTAGAAACCTCGCAGAGCTGGAGAGATGACCACCAAGGGCCAGCTGCTCCATTCCCCAGCTGTTTGATGATTTCAGTCTGTAGCAGGGACCAATTTCTGGTTATAGGATAATTCCAGCCCCCACATGTACTTTGGTGACTGTGTTAGGATTCCTGAGCGTGAGGCCATCATTTGACGCCACTATTTGGGGGTAGCTTCTAGGCAGCAGTATGTTACCAGAACACTGTTACAGTATAGCCTATTCGACTTTTCTGCCTTTTGCTTTTTAAATCTCTTCTGCTAGGTATCTCAAGAGCTGACTTTTCTTTTCATGAAAAGAATACCAATATTTCTTTTTAAATGATAGTGCTATGTTTCTTATAGATTTGTCTTTAGAGGCCTAGGAAATAGGGCGAGAAAAAGATGGTGGACTGTCAGCTAGGCCACAGGTGTGGGTAAAACTAGGCAGCTTTTTATACACAACAGCATGGCTCATTGGGCACCCCTGGAGGCACAAGACAGCTGCGTTATACTGTGTTTCTTAGAATGTGCAGCTAGTGAAAGAAAGTGGACTTCCGAGTGTTGGACATATAGTTCCTACTGCTTTCATGGTGCTCCATAAATGCACCTGTGGATATCTCAGGTGTCACAGAGTTTTATACTTAATGAAAGACACCTTCAAGTGTCTTGGACCATGTGTTAAATCATTTACATCATAGAACCTTAGAAATCAAATCTGACCCCATCTTTGGGTTCCAGGAAAAATTTCATCAGAGATAATATGGGCAAAAATGGCCTCAGCCAGCCTAGACATCCCTCAAATCATTATCAATGTATTCTGATTTTCATCACCAGGATTAGCAATTTATTAATTAAAAGATGTAGCACACTGATGAGTTTGTCATATTTATGTCACAGAACAATTATTAAAACATTGTACTGCGCCACGTTAAAAGACGATACTTACTCTGCACTTTTGCTTCAGGAAATTTCATATGAGAAATTTTCATAGCTTTTCTCACTTCATAATTTAAATTAAACACTTCTGTGTCTCAAAATTGAGTTCAGAAGCAGCATCATTATAGGCTCGCATTATTGTTAGTTTGTGGCAAAAATTTAAGCTTCCGTGGGTTCACTGTCAAGTCCCCGCATTCTTCCCCGATATGACTATGTTATTTTGGATGTACAGAAAAGGTGAGGTCTTCTCAAACTCAGAAAGGAGGTCAGTCTCCCATAGGAAGCTCGGAGTTTATCTGTATTAAAGAGATGTCAATGTGGGGTAGAAGAAGGAGACATTTATATCGAACTTTCTTTTTTACCTCCTTTCCCTTTATCACTGCACCTGTCAACACCAGTCTCCAACTTGGAAAAACATGAAGTGTCCCCTCCCTTTCTCTGTTTGTCATTACGTTTTCCTGGTATGCCTCTAATGTATGAGATTTTCAAGGTCCAACTATTCCGGGTTAGGAAGAGAAAAAGCAGATTTTTGTCTGCTCCTAATGTTCTCTGAAATATGTGACAAGCCCTGCAGGAAATAACATTTTGGATGCCAAACTCTCATTACCACATTAATTGCCTCTGTCATGACAGTCTGGGCTCGAGGAAATGGCTGGAAACCTGCTGTGCTCCTCAAGAGAGCAACGCAGGCCAAGGGAAAGTGGGTCTGAAGTTCCCAAGGCAGTCAGCTAAAAGGTGCTGCTATCAGAGCATGCTCTGGGTTCTTCTCGGCCCCTTGAGTCCCTGTCACATTGTTGGAGGACTAGCTGTCAAAAGTCTGTATGCCTTAAAACTTATACAACTATTCATGTAAACAAAGAAAAATAGGGTTAAATTTCTGTTCTCACAGCAGGGCATATTCACAGTTAGTGACTGCCCAATGACTGTGTGCCAGAGCAACAAAAGGTGAAGGGGACGGGTGGATGGTCTGAAAATAAAAACTACAAATGGGCTTTCAGTGTCCCTTCAACGTGAAGCTAAATAAACACAGTGTAATCAGAGCAGCGTGTGAGTGGGCAATTTGAACAAAGTGGATAGTAAGTAACATTTGAAGTCAAAGGAACATTCAAAAGAAAATTCCCTTTATATTCCCCCCATATAATTAATCTTAAAGTATTCTTTTTAATTAATGTAATTAGAGGCTTAATTATTGAAATTCAGGTTAAAGATGAGAAGTACCATGTCATTAAGATGATTATTTTCTTTCTTTAACCACCAAAGGCAAACCAAATGCAGGTTTTCTTTTGTGCTCCTTTCAACTTCAATAATATTTCCCATATTTAAATAATTATAAGATTTAAGCAAGACGTTGGCCAAGGGGTGGAATGTATGAAGAGTGTGTGAATATGCCTATGAACACACAGAGGTTTTGGTCTGTCTTAGGTCAGAGACGAGTCCAAGTCTTTAGGTTTCTATGGCGTTACTTTAAATCCACAAAGCATATCAATATACTTTGATACAATCTTTTCATAAAGTGATTTAAAAGTACAGGCTTAAAAAATCCTTCACTGGAAGGCTCTTAGATTATTCCCACATCCTTGCAACTGAGAACTGTGCTTCTATAAACATTTGAGGGCAGGTTCCCTTTTCATAAAATGATGTTTTTCCTTTGGGTATGTATCCAGCAGTGGGATTGCTGGATCAAAAGATAGGTCTACTCCCAGTTCTTTGAGGTATCTTCATACAGTTTTCCATAGAGGTTCCACTAGTTTGCAGTCCCACCTACATGTCCAGCAATACGTGAATGGTTTAATAAAATGTAGTATATGCATCTCAGGAAGTCTACTCAGCTACGGAAAAGGGTAGAGACCGAGTATCTTTTTGGGCAACTTGAAGGGAACTGAAAACCATTCTTCTAAGTAAAACATCAAAAGAATGGAGAAACAAACCCATGCACCCAAAACCGACCTGGAACTAACTGATCCACACTGAAGTGCACACGTGGAAGGAATTTGCAGTGAAATCAAGCTGCAGGGGGTGGGGTGTACTGGGCAAATTCACACCTAGTCCGTTCACATGGTGCACGCTCTGTGGGTGAAGACTTAGCAGTGTAACTTTGACTCAATCTGTACAAAATACGTATATATGTGTGTATATATAGAAACAAAACTTGTGTATCCCCTAACATTCTGAAAAAAAAAAAAAAGACCGTGAGGTAAAATAAATCCAAAATACAGAAAAGAAAACTTTATGTACATATATGCATCACAGCATTATTTGTAATATGAAAATTTTATTTAAAGTGATATTGCGTATTCTTGGAATAAAGATGTAACATAGTAAAAAAGACACCAAATATGGTGTCAATAAGACAGAGGTTTATTCATATCTGATATAAGAGTCTGGTTAATCCAGGATGACAGGACAGATCTATTCCGTAAGATTTAAAGACGCAGGTCTTTTCGTTCATTTGTAATTTCTTGAGGGTCAAAGCCGGGCCACTACCACTCTGGCATTCAGCCTGAGGAAAGTGGAACCATCGTGAGCAGAGTGCCCCATTTTAGAAAACGCAGACTTGACCCACCAATTACTCACCTACGCTGCATCTTAGAGGGGTACAGGTGAAACTTACTAAATGTAGAATATAAATGTCTGAACACGATAACTGAGAAAACGCCATGAAGGCTGTGTTAACCGGTTCAATGATAATATTTCAAATTGTATATAAAACCAACACATTGTACCCCATGATTGCATTAATGTACACAGCTATGATTTAATAAAAACATTTAAAAATAAATAAATGAATAAATAAAAAGAAAAGAAAATGCAGGCTTGAATGTGTGCACATTACTGTTTACTATTGCTAAAACTTAGTCACCTGGAGATACATACTCACAAGGGAATCTGGGAAATGTAGTCTGTTAAGTGAGTAGTCCTGTTCCCATGTAACACTTGGTGATGCAATGACTCCTAATACTAAAAATAAAAGAAGAAGAAGAAAGGAAAATGCACTGACAAGGGGAGTCAAGGCCATTAAGTCTAACAAATAAACAGGTATATGGGAGTGTCAGTGGATTTTGAAATATCTATTTGGTGGAATAGTGTAACGTCAGCAAATTATTTTACTGCAAATTTCATTTCACGGAAAAACATGATTCTTCGAATACACACGCACACACATCTATGTGAATGCACAAGGATATGTCTATCTCTTTTTGATGGTTGATTTTATATGTCAACTTGGCTAGGCCATGGTACCAAGATATTTTGAAAAACACTAGTCTGACATCACTGTGAAGGTATTTTTTTAAAGGAGATTAACATTAAATTATTAGACCAAGTAAAAAAGATTGTCCACCATAATACACCTCATCCATTTCTTGAAGGCCTTAAGAGAAAACAGACTGATGTCCCCTGAGGTAGAGAGAATTCTGCCTCAGACTCCTTTTTCAAATAAATTATTTCAGTAGATTTAGGGGGTACAAATGGTTTATGTTTCATGGATGAATTGTACCATGTTGAAATCTGAGACTTTAGCCTACTTTTCTGACTTGAGCTGTGACGGTTCTTACTGGGGTTTCCCACCTTCCTACATATCCTGCAGACTGTGAACTTTCCCTCCCCAATGATTGTGGGAGCTAATTCCTTAAATAAATACATTCTGCGTCTCTCTGTCTGGGTTTCTGTCTCTCTCTCTCTCTCTCAAGTTGTATATATGTACGTACACTTTCTATTCATTCCTTTTCTTGGAAAACCCTGGCTATTACACTATGCACACATATATTATATATTCAATATTTCATTATCATATCCCCCAAATTTTAAAAAGGCACATTCTTGATTTTCAGATAACCAAATGTGATAGAGATTAATCAGATATCTTTATATGTTATATTAACATTTTGCATATTTCAGCTTCATTTGTCCCAATTTATTTTGAATTTAAAGAGGTTTACTAAAGACTCATATATCTTTCTTTTCCTGCCTTCTGAATTTTTTGTGTGATAAAGTTATTTCCATGTTTTGTGATATATAGATATTTCATAATTGCTATCTTCATTGTATATTATAAAGTATCCTTACTTACCTTCTTTATTGCTTTTTTAGCTGAAAGTATGTATTTGAAATAACTTTGTTCAATATTTTATTTTAAAACTTTAAATGGTGTTTGAGGTAAATCACTTTTATACATTTGTAAATTTGCATTTTTCATTAGAATGAAATTAGAAAATCTTTTTTTCTTTAATGGACAAGATATAATCATTTATTAATAAAAAGTACATGTATCTTAGCTCAGCACCTGTGGCTCAAAGGGCTTAGGCACCAGGCACGTACACTTGAGCTGGTGGGTTCGAATCCAGCCCGGGCCCGCCAAATAACAATGACAGCTGCAACCAAAAAATGGCCGGGCGTTGTGGCGGGCGCCTGCAGTCCCAGCTACTTGGGAGGCGGGGGCAAGAGAATCGCTTGAGCCCAGGAATTGGAGGTTGCTGTGAGCTGTGATGCCACAGCACTCTCTCCAGGGTGACAGCTGTCCCCCCCCAAAAAAATACATGTATCTTAATTTTAGCATATTAGTTTATGTTTATGATCTTTGCAGGGTTTTGTCTTTTTAAATATATTCTTTCTGTTATATGTTTTCTCCCTTACTGTTTGCCATTGTAATTATACTTACAAAGCTTAAATTATTGTTCTAGAGATTACCTTTATGTAGAGCTTTCATAAAATATCCTGAGTTCTATATGTGTATGTACAGTATTAATTTCCTACTATAAAAAATGATAGAAGTATGTCCTTATCCTCTCTTCCAAAGCCTCTTTTCTATTGAGAGATTTAGCCCAGAGTATCCTTCTTCTTAATGTTGGTGTTTTATTTTGTTTATGATTTTTTTTTTTTCAGTTTTTTGGCCAGGGTTGGATTTGAACCCACCACCTCCGGTACATGGGGCTGGTGCCCTACTCCTTTGAGCCACAGGCGCCACCCTTAGTGTTGGTTTTGTACAATTAAACATGCTTATATTTCTATCAATTTATTGGTCAGGTTGTTTGATTCCTAGCTGTAACTCATGAGATAGTCAGTAAATCCTCAGATTCCTTCCTCATTCCCTTCTCAACTATCTTAATTCTTTAGTTATGTCTCGGCCATATTTTGCTGCTCTAGTCTACATTTCTCTTCACAATTTTAACAGATGAATATATTTGATGCTTTTTATTGTGCCTTTGGCTTAATTTTCAAACACCAACTCTTGGCAGGCTCTGTTCATTCCCTATTAGATTCCTCAAGAGATCCTTGTGAGAAAAACTATTTTTCTATATCTTTTATAATAGAAAGATCATGGTTGGATATAAAATGTTTTGCTCAACTTTTATCTTTAAGAATACAGTAAGTATGGTGCCTTCCGGAGTTGAATAATGGGTAGAGTAGCCTGAGGAAGTTCTCATTTTATTTTATTTATTTTCCTTATAAGTGACTTGATCTTGCCTTGCTGACAAAATGTTTATTTACCTTTGAACTCTAATAAGTTTACAAGAATATATCTTAACATTGATCATTGTATTCCCCTTTCTTCTGGTCCACAGTGTGAGTTTCAATAGGTAAAGTCAAGATTTCTGGCTTTATTTTGAAACACTCATTCTCTTTAACTACAAAATCTTTTATTTTCTTTCTAATACTTCCTTAACTCCTTGACTATTTCAGCATGTGTGTGTTCCTTAATTCTTTCTCCAAGTTTTTTACTGTGTCCACATGATCTCTTGTACTTCACTCAATTTCATCTTAAATCTAAAATGATTTTTTTCACTTTCTTTCCTGAATTTGGCCACTTTGCAATTCTATCAGTTCACCTACACTTCTCTTATTCTAGGCCTTATCTTCCCTAAATTTCTGCATTTTTGTTTTGTGTTCTTTCACATACAACATCCATTAAAATATTGCTCTAATCCACAACAATATATTTGCTGATGAGTGTTTTTCCTCTCTTTGTAAGATTTAGGATACTTTCTCACAACTTTTTTATGGTGTAGTTGTTCTGGATCCCTTTTAGGTAATAATGGTTGAAAGAGTTCAGCTTTTCTGAGCCAGTTGTACTCTTCGGTCTATTTTCATTTCTAATTTTGGGTGGTGTAGGATGATGCCTTACGATTGCCTGCCATGTTTCCTGACTCAGAGACTACCTCTTTTGTCACTGGATGATCAAATCTTCATTTAGATATTGTGTCTTTGGAGGTTTTCATTTTGTCTCTGTTCCTACTTTGTGCCCTCTTGATAACTAACACCATTTTCTACTGTAATAAACCCTTGCTTGACTCCATGTAAATAATGTGTGCTAAAGACATGTAATTTTGCTACAACTCCTATGATTCACTGCCTACTCCCATGATGGCATGCACCTAACTTCTTTCACCCTCTCCCTACCAGGATAATTTACAATACTTCACACTCTACCTTCCCGGTGATGGCACTGCCTGATCTGTTCTGCTACGTCTTAACCTCCAACATTTGCAATTCAGGATGGATAAATGGTCTTTGAGAACATATTTTGAAGGCTTTCTCTAGGTAGGCACGCCATGATAAAACTCCTAAGTATCTGCTTTACAATATGTTCCAGATCTGCAGTCTCCCATGGGATTTAGCTCATCAATGAGTTTTTGGCCTTATGTTGGCTTTCACAAATTTCCTATGTCTTAATGCCACAGTAAAGGGTGGTTTGGTTTTTTCGCCTTTGTACAGATTTCCCAAGGGATGAACAAGAGAGATTCTTATCTAACATATATATACCTGCACCATTTCAGTGTCAATGAGAAAATCAAATTCACAGAGCATAATTTACATGTTGGCATTCCCGTGGCGATTAGAGAAAGAACAGGTACTAGAATTCAGGTTCGTAAGTTCTACCCTACTGTGCACGAATATTTCTTCCCCTCTGGTACACTGCACGCAGCTAGGGATCATTAACATTTTTGCTTTTTACATGCAATCTAATGTTAATCAAATTTTAGTAATATTACATAAATATTGAATTGTTTTCACAATCATACTTTTTAAAAATTTACTTAAATTTTATTCTTTCTTGATTATATCTTGGGTTGATGGTAAAAGCTGGAATACACCAGGGAAGACATATTGCTTATCATTTCCATATCACCATTGTGATTGTTCTGATGTACCAGTTTTTAATAATGAATGTTCTCTCTAATTTAGTCTACACAAATGGATGATTAATGTAATTTTGGTTCAAGGGGATAGTAATACAAATGCTTATATCAGATCTGGATAATATTTACGTGTGTGTACATATATCATATGTATACAATTAATGTGAATGTATATCTAATATAATTTTGTGTAGCTAATATTATTTTAATGTTTTTTCTCCACTGAGAAGGAAGAAAAGAAAGAGATCAGTAAGAAGGAACCACTGAGATGGCCGTCAATTTAGGGGAGACTTTGACTGGTATAAATTCCCATTTTATTTTCCTATTTTTAAACAAACACAGAGTTATGGGAAACAAAGAGGGAAAGAATGAGAGCACACAAGCAAATTCCTCAGCAGATGGTGTTCTCTGGTACTATAAGGAGCTTTTAGAAAAGAAGAAAATACCACAAAATTGTTTTATAATCAGCATTCTAAACACAAAGTCGTCCTGAATATCATAGGAGACATTTTTAATTTCAGAGGTTGCAACATTTTCTCTGGGGAATACAGAAGTCTCAACAAATGTTCACAGAAATAATCTCCAAGGCTCTGAGACCATAAAGAAAAGAGGATACAAATGATCATGAGTCTGTGGTGGAATCCTCTATGTTCTGTTTTTTCTGTACTAGTTGAGTATGCTGAAGTTTTTCATTGTTTAAAACAGTTCAGTTAGAAACTGCAATGATTCCATTCACCAGCTAATATCTATCAACGAGTAGCAATCTCTGTGCTCAGATTTTTGAAAATCTGGTGTTGTGTGAAGAAGATGTATGGTAAGATATGGAGATTTCATCCTCTGGTCTCTTTGACTCCTGGATTTTTCTTTCCAAATAAGGTCTGTGCAAGGAAGGTGCCACCTGAGATGGGCAGTTTGTTGCTGGGCCATGTTTGGTACACTTATTTGATTGGATCACATGTGATTTCTAAGTCAGCAAAGATAATACAGGAAACATTCAGAGGAGACTACAATCACAGCCTTCATCAACTGTTTCCTACAGTCGCTCTGTGTATGCCAATACAGTTTAGAACCAACAACTCAACTTTAAGAGGAATCTCACTTTTTCTATAATAGAGGATGCCTTTGGGTAATATCCACCTAACAGGACATGTTATTGGAATACGAGCAGTTGCTTCTGCCAAGGACATCCTTGAAGGAACCATGAAAGCTCTGTCTTCCAGAGGTTTGTATGAGGGGTCACCAGGTCACACCAGTCATGCCCTTCAGCCATCCATTTATGTAAGCTGATGAAGACTATGTCTGTTATCCTTTAGTGATTTGCTGAGCTGAAACATCTTCAGCATTTCATATAAATAAATCAAATTCTCATTTAAAGAAAGGCAAAACATTAGAGAATAAAATTTACCTAAAAGAACAGACAAGAGACAGACTAATCTTTACAAAATAGAGCCACAAGATTTTAGCCTGTTTTCCCTTATTGGGACTTTTTTCTCCCTGTCAGGGAAAGTCAGCCCTCCAGCCATCCATTCACTCATTAGCAACAACAACAAGAACAAAAATGCCTGTTGGTCTAGAACACACAAGGTATGCAAATAAAAACCAAATGATTCCCTTTTCCTCTTTGTTAATTCTAATTGGCAAACATTTAGAGACTGAAGAGTAAACATTTCAGGGAACTACAGATGCTCTCTTTCCTTGCTACATAGAAACTTGAGATATTGAGAGTGTATGTACTCTAATTTTCAAACCCCAGAGGTAGCTGATTTATTGTTATATAAAGTATAAAGTAGTTGTCCTTTCTTCACCTATGTTCCCAGAGTTAACCCATGAGACAGGCTATTACCTACAGCAAGAACCTGGTAAAATAATACTTGATTAATCTTAATGAGGCCCATACAAAGACAATAATCTATGTTCTCAAAATATTTTATCTAGAGATTTTCCCCCTATTTTTCTAGATGAAATAGAGTGTTGGGATGGTCTCAGAAGGTTTAAAGTAAATTCTGATTCTACTCATTACTAACCTCTAATCTTAATCAAGTTATGTAATTTGCCATAATTCCATTTACTTACCTTCAAAGTCAGGAAAATATTTATGACCTCCTAATTGCCTTATGAAGGTATTTGAGTAAACATAGAGATTATAAGTGTAAGCACTACATAAATTAATGTTTTCCTGCTTTTATGCTGGCCATTGTTTTGCCAACCCCTTTTGATGACTTCAGTAGGCTATAAGGAAGGAAAAAAGAAGAATCTTCTACTATTGGTTAATTTATTTGTTTGTCACTGGGTACAATGTCAAAGTATGAGGTTATCATTTGCTCTTTAGGCTGTTCTGAAGAGTAAATATGGAATTAAATCAGCAAGTCTTTCTTTCAGCTGACGTGTAAAGACATTCAAATCCAGTTCACCAATATATCTTATTTATAAATATCATTGTGTATATTTTCTTTCCACCTCATTTAAGTCAGGTAAATATGTATCATCATGTTAGTGAGCATTTGGTCCATATTTTTATCAGCCCTTAAAAAAATACTTGAAATTTTCCCCCATTAAAAAATGCCTGATACATGTGCATAATTCATTCCTAATGAGCCCCAATTCTTTTTCTATACTTCTTATCAGGCCCTGCAGCATGTAGCATATTGAGCATTCGAATTTAGATATGTCTCCCCTAGAAACAATGCAAGAGATGGTATCTCTTATTCTTAATTCCAAAGAGATGTTCTGAAAATATGAGTAAGTTTCTCTTCAATCCAGAATTATTTTCATAACACTAGTTAAATAATAAGTTCTCTCTAAAACAGGAAACGGTTTTACACTCCTATACAAGGGGAAACCTACCTCAGAATTCCAGACTACCTCGTCCTCTTTTGGGATAACTTTCTTCTCAGGGCATTCTCTATCCATATGGAGGGAGATTTTGAGTTCTTTACAAAAGTCAGTTCTCCCTATCCTTGTCAAAACCTTCTTGTTATGTATCTATATGCTTCAAATGATCAGAATATAAATTAATTACAAATTATTAAAAGTGACTCAAGATAAGGGAATAACACTACTTATGTATGAAGGAAAGAATAATAGCAGTCTTTGTGTTTATAAAAGCTAGGATCCGTCCACTTAAATTCGAGAGTGTACACTCCCTGTATTCCCACCCAATTAGCAGTGATGGAATATTCTCTGCATATAGAAACTGCACAAAAAGTGGTCATTGATTAGTTGGTGGGGTGGTGAATGATTCTTACAAATAAGAAAAAAACAAAAAGCAAACAAAAATATCTAAGAGGCAAACTACTGTAACATATGTATAAATTAGTATAATAATAAGCAAAGAAAAAGGAAGTATATAGTGCTAATTTTAAGTAATAAAATGAAAGAGCTTAAAATTTGATTCAAAGATTATGACAGAAGCAGACTATTAATGTCTAACTTAAGGGAAGTGTCTAAATCTAAAATATTTTTTAAATTGTTAAACAGAAATGTGCCATTAGAGATAAAACAAAAAACAATATATTTTAAAATCACTGGACCTCTGATACAGAATTAATTTTCAATGTGTCTGTCAGAAATGAAGATCAAAAAATCCACAAAATAAAATGGCATTTGGTAATAATGGTGCTATGATTACATATAAATTGAATATTGAGACTCCATATGATCTACTCACAAATGAGATGTGCAGACGCTGAAATGAAATCTGTACTGGGGATATACAGTGAAGTACTACAGAAAAGAGAATTTCAACATTAAGTATGTGAGAATTTACAGTGGAATACAAAAGTAAATTACATGAAGTAACTTCTATTCTCCAGAAAAAAAGTTAGAGTTAACAGTAGAATTCTCAACTTAGAAGGAACTGATACATTTTAGATTAAGAAAATAGCTTTTTCTTGAGCAAGCAAAGATTTGTCACTTACATACATTCTTTCATTAGTTTATTTTACCTTAATTTAAAAACTTTAAATAATTTACTGAAAAGATAACTGATGTTGTGTAGCTTAATTTTTAATAACTATTGACATTTAGCAAACCTTTGAATTGCTAATATAAGTTTTACATAATATTGCATGAATTAATACAATTTAATCCATCAAATTTCATACTTAACTCAAAATTCAGCACCAACCTATGTAGAAAAGCTCTGGGTTTGGCCATTTTTAAATGCATTATCCTTATTCAAAATTTGGGGAGTATCCAGAATTAAAAAAAAAAGTTCAAGTCACTTCAAAAGAAAAGATAACAAGGTGACAACGAAAATTCTTGTTGGTGTGTTTAAATGGATTATTAGGCTTCCCTATGACACGGTACATGCAGTGAAAAGGAAATGCAAAGGCAGTGATTCGTGCAATGAGCAATGTGCTCGTGTCACCAAAGTCTAGGCTGAAATGTGAAGTGGACTGAATTGTGAAGCCTAACATCATCTGTTAGTCCGATGAACTCGCCGAGTGGGTTCACACAAAAAGAAATCAATGACAAAAGATGACTGTTGAGATTGCATAGACACAGAATAAGAAAAATGAGCATATTGAAATACTTGTAAAGGCTAACTTAAAATAGTAAGAAATGTTAATTAAAAATTTAATTGGAGAATTAATTTTAGTCTTAGACACATGTGGACAAGAGCATCATGGTTTCCACTTAACCCTCTGATTATATTTTAAAAAGAACCTACTCAAAATGATAATTAAACAATTAGGTCAGATTTCTTCACTTCCTACTTTTGCAAATGCCTTCTGTCCTATCTACAAAATCACTATCCTCTTCTTGGTCTCAGTATTTAAAAATAGAAGGCCCATGGATATTAGGTAGATTGACACTGAAGAACTTTAGAAATAAAAAACTTGCCAAAAGTTAGGATTAAGAAGACGCTCACTTGGAGAAAGGCTCGACAACTCTGGCAGAGTAGGGATTTGAAATGAGAGCCCCACACAGCTGCCGCTGCTGTTTTTCCAATGTCAGCCTGTTCCAGGGAAGCCCCACTAGGCCGTCTCCCTGAGGAGTCACAGGAGCACAAACATAGGACCATGGAGGTCTCTGACCTCTTTCCACTCTGGGCTTTTGCCTCTGCCATTCCTTCTGAAATGACTCTAGCTCTACATTTGTGCCTGGTGTTATTTTGAAACATTCTTAAACACCAGTACAATTTTTTCACCTATTACCTATTTCATAACTGATTTCCTCTCAAATACTTCCATTTGTGCTTTCGTCGTACTTTGCTGACTTCCTTCTCCTGTTTTATACTTTTTCATGTAAATGCTGAACTCTTTACTAGGACAGAAGCTTGTTATTCTATATCCCAGTGCAATCCCTTGAATAAGAGTTGCTCAATATCAAACACACAATATATACTTAGAAATACAGACAGACCTGATGCATAAAAGAAAGAGATATTGGAAATTATAGGAGTGGATATGCAGAACAATGTTTCTCAAAATATTGTTTTACAATAATTTGTATCCAAATTAGGAAAATGACAATACCAAAACCTTGACCTCCTGAACAGAAGACTTGGGTTTGGATACGGAGACCAGGAATTTGAATTTATATCAAACTTCTCAGTAATACTTGAGTCCCTTAAGATTTGGGATAACTATGGACTGTGAAGGAGATGAGGATGAGAATGGAAGTGTTCTATAGGCGTTGATCATGTGTGCTTGCCTCACCAATCACCTATAATTATTTTCCTCTTATTTACCTTATTTTTGACAAATATCTAGATAATTCCCTGATTTACAATAGTGATGCTTAAAGTCTCTACAGATGAGAGAATCTGCATGAGATTTGTATTACTTTTCTATTGCTGTTGAAAGTAAAGAGCTTCAAAACACACCCATTTATTATTCCACAGTTTCCTTGGGCCAGAAGTCTGGATGCAGCGTGGATTCTTTGGGTATATCCCTAGTCACAAAAGACAGAAATCAAAGTGTCAACCATCTACATTTTCCTGTGGAAACTTAGAACTTGCTTCCAAAAGCATGTTGCTTGCTGTTGGAACCTGGTTCTTCGCAGTTGTAGGACTAAAACTAATTGTTTTGTGGAAGACTGTCAAATAGGAACTTCGCTTACTCCCTACAGGCCTCTCTCTGCTATTTGCACGTCTCAGCGCCTAAAACAATACTTAAATCTTTCTCAGACTTGCAATCTGTCTAATTTATCCATCTGCTGCTTCTCTCCTGCCTTCCTCGAGAAGCATCTCTTTTACTCCAGGCAGAGAAAGTTCTCTGTTTATAACGTTTGATTTTACTGGATTAGACTCATCCAGATAATTCAGTGTAATTCCTCTATTTTAAAGTAACATTGCAAAAGTCTTTTTCTCATGTCACGTAACATCCATACGTAACATGGATGGAGGACAGGCAGGGTTTAGAGGCCACTATTCGGCCTGCTACAGGATATAAATAAAGGTCTTCAGTTCAAGCATCCCTCAGCTTCCTACAGTTCACACTGAAACATCTTCTTAAACTTATATACACTGCATGTTATGCTTTGGAAAATACTTAAAACTCAGCGTCAATTATGGTCTTAGTTCAACTCCTGTCATTTCTATGGGTCTTGCAAAAATACCCTCTGATTTTGAATTCCAAAGAATATAATTGTCTTGAACAAAATCAAATCTGTACTGAATTAAGTTTCTTAAAAATTATTAGTCATTGGAGAAATATTAAATTTAATTTCTACCAAAGAATGTACAAATTACTATCATATGTATAAAATTATATATTTAAAACAAAAACTTAAAATACTTAAAAAAATGCTCTCTAATGCTACATAATGGGATAATAGCATTTCAAATTTCGACATATAAATGTACATGTAGGGCTTTTGATGTACATATTTAAAATTTCCAAGTCATCTTTACACATGCCACCTCTAACTCATTTCATCAATCCTACATAGATGCAGTTATCGGTATTTGTGAAGTTTTGTTCCAAAAGATAGATATGGTCCCTTTTTTCACCGACTAATTGTGCCATGCTATATATTTGAAACTTTTCCAATCCTGTACCTTCCTGTTAAAAGTTAGCTGTATTTGTTGGGAGGTCATTTTCTAAAATTATAGCAGAGAAGCAGTAATAGGTAATAGATTAATTAGGAGATTTTGTAAAGGTAGAAATAATACACTATTTAGAGGATAAATAGCTAAAAAAGTGAGACTTTTATGAAAGAAAAAAATCTTTCCAGTTATTAGTATTAAAAATTAGGAAGATGTATTGACTGACATTGGCCTACTTAGACTTGTTTTTTGGTGGGGTGGTTGCTTTTGTTTTTTATTCTCTTTTCTGTGGAAGGAAAAAAATTAGGATTTCAACAATTTAAGAAAGTTGAATTAAGTTTTTTCTGGGTTGATTGAGCCCAGGAAAAAGACTATATTGTTTGTGCTATTAATACCACAGTAGAGAAAAGCAAAAAGATATGAATGCAAAACAAAGACATTTTCATGAGTCAAAGACTTTTTAAACCCAAGAATCATGGAGATCATTTTAGGATTCCATAGGTTGCTAAGAACTTCACATGATTCAGTTCATTGATTTCATGTAACATTCAAAAAAAATTTAGGTACCCATAAAGGATGCAGTGAGAATTAAATATATATATTTTCAAGATGACACAACTTCTCCAGAACTATGATTTGTACACTGAGTGTGGAACTTCAAAACCCACAATCTCTTTGCTCTAAAATATTTTATTTTCACATGAAAGAAAAAGATTTAAACTACTCTTTAAGGTTATGAAGAAAGGTTTAATATTTATAGCCAAAAGGGATATGAGATTGAGTCCTTAAAAGGCAGTTTGTTTTCCTTTCTTTAATTTCTGCTCAAAATTGTTCATTATTCTTCTTTACTTATTACATTTCTTTATTGAAACAGTAATGAAATATGTGACAAAATAGTAAAAAAAGATGAAACATATCAAACAAAATACCAAATAAAATATTGCAAAAGTCAATATTCTTCCTGTAACCACCCCCAGCTCTCTTACATTCTCAGAGGCAACCAGTATCTTCTATTCATTTGCTATACGTTCTCTTAGAAATACACAATGTTTACACCAGTAGCACAACTGTCTGTTTATATGTTTGTACACAGACTGCATCTGTATATTTTTAGAAGTATAGCATACACAGGGATAAGCCTTCCTTTTTTTTCAGATGGTTAACTTGTTTTCTTACCTGAAATTATAGCTTGAAGATCATTTTTCAATATATACGTAAATCTATTGCCTCTGTCTTTTGAAAAAAACACATATTATTTTTATGTATACATCTAAGTATTAATCAGTTTCCTTTTAGTAAATATTTACTTTTTATCACAAAATGGCTTTTTTGCGGAAAATGCAATATTTTATATATTCTTACATGCACTTTATATATGCATGTCTATACATAACATCCTTAGAAATGTAATTCCCAAAGCCAGGCATGGTGGCTCATGCCTGTAATCCTAGCACTCTAGAAGGGTGAGGAGGGAGGATTGCTTGAGCTCAGGAGTTCAAAACCAGCCTGAGCAAGAGCTGGAGTCTCCAGCTCTAAACAAAAACAGTCAAGCATTGTGATGGGGGCCTATAGTCCCAGCGGCTCCAGAGGCTGAGGCAAGAAGATTGCTTGAGCCCAAGAGTTTGAGGTTTGGTAAGCTATGATGCCATGGCACTCTACTAATGGTGACAAAGTGAGACTCTTGTCTCAAAAAAAAAAAAAGAAAAAAGAAAAAGAAAGAAAGAAAGAAAAATAAAAAAGTAATTTCCAGTATAGCAAGTGTGTGTGTTTAAAATTTTTGTAGATCTGCGTTGTTTTCCAAGAGCTATCATCAATTTCCACTCAGTATACAAAATGGCTTGTTTCCTCATGCCTTTACCTATTATCATGTATCTTTGACCTACGCAGTACGTAAAGTGAAAAATGACATCTTATCATTTCTTTAACTGCATTTGACTATATATAAGATTATGTTTTCATATGTTTAAAAGCCATTTATCTTTGTTTTTGGTTATTATAATGAACAACCTCTTTACGGTCTGCCCATTTTCTATTTTATAACATTAAAGCTGTCTCCCTATAATAGAAAGAAGTCTATGATGATATTTCCTCAAAACAAAGACAAATATAATCATTAGTTTTCTTTCCAAAAGTTCTTGACTATTCATACAAGTTAAATTTTTATACAGGACATCGACATAACTACTCTATATTTATAAAAAAGAAAGTTGCCTATCTATAATGTGGGATCACATTAGATTGAAAAATATTTAAGAAAGTTAAACTATTTACATGTTCTCTAAAGAACAGAGTTTGTCTTTTCATGTATTCAAGTCTTTTTTTTTCTTGCATAGCTCCTAGAAGAGTTCTTTTTAATTTTTTCATACAAATCCTACATAGGGCTTATTCATTTTATACCTAGCTATTTTGATATTTTGGTCGTAGATCAGATGGTTAATGACTTAAACCAAAAATCATTTATTTCTTATAGTTCTAGAAAGTTATGAAGTCCCAGATGAAGGTGTTACATGATCCAGCATCCAGTGGAGATCTTCTCATTTATAGACCCAGATCATCAAAAAATAATTTTGCAACTTTTTAATAATTTTACTTTGTTTTTATATTTTACCAAATTCTATTGAGTTACACTGATAGAGAAATTTTAAAGAATGCTAGCACTATTGAACACCTTTTGTGTTCCTTACCTAACAGAAATAGACATCTATCATTTTTATCTAGCTATGCACTTTTTAAAAATTCCTTTTGAGACATTGATAGAAGTATTTCATAAGCTATTGGCTGCATGTATGAGTTTTCGCCTTTCAATTATTTAAATAGATTTCTTGATATTGAACTATCTTGTAATTCCTGGGATAATTCTTCCTCTATTGAAATTCTTTTTAATTTTTGCTGAATTCTAGTAGTTGGTAGATTTTTTTTTAATTTCTTCATAAGTACTTATGAATGTAATTGTTTAGGGGTTTCTTTAGTGTATATTGCATTGTATTTGACATTTTTTGGTGTTATGTATAGCAGAATACTTGTTTATATAAAAGTTTTGAAGATGTTTCTTATTTTCTATATTTTAGAATTTTTTTCTTTTTTGCAATTTTTTTTTTTTTTTTTTTTTGGCTGGGGCTGGGTTTGAACCCACCTCCTCTGGTATATGGGGCCAGCACCCTACTCCTTTGAGCTACAGGGGCCGCCCTATATTCTGGAATTTTAAGTGAAATAAGATTTATCTGTTTCTTGAATCTTTGTTATAAATCCACTATGAAAATATCTACTTCCTGAATTTTTTTGTGTGTGTGAGTTTAGAAATTATTGGCCCTTGTGGTGGGGAAATAGACAAGAGAGGAGTTTCATTAATTTACTTTTTACTTTTTGTTGACACAGAGTCTCACTATATTGCCCACGTTGGTCTTGATATCCTAGCATCAAGCAATCTGCCCACCTTAGCCTTCCAAAGCCCTGGGATTAGAGATATGAACCATCCCACATGGCCACATTTTATAAAATTTCTCAGCTTTAGTGGACAGGATAACTTCATGACAAATTCCAATTTTTAAAGTATTTTATATATGATTTAATAGGGCATTTTCTCACAATTAATTTAATTTCCTTTGTATTTATAACATTTATCAGTGATTTCTGAACTTGTAAATTTGTTTTACAATTTTACCATTGATTGGATAGAAGTTAAATATTTTATATTTATTTTGTTTTTTCAGTGATTCTTCTCTTGAACTACAGTGACTTTTAACTTCTTTTCATATTTATTAATTTCAGCTATTTACTATAACAATTATTTCCTTTTGTCCTTAAGTTATGTTGGATTTTTCCTTTTCTACTTTCTAGAGTGAATTCTTAAAAAAGAACATTTTTGATTGTATAAATATAAATTTTATTATGAGATTTATTTTTCCGTATGATTATGATTATGAAGTATCATCATTATGGCACTTTTCTAGATATTATTTAATTATTTTACATTAATTTATTTCAAGATTTTAAAAGATAATATTTTATTAACATATAAGGAACATAGGATTATTAATTGCATATACCAAATAGTAATTTTATTACTTAAAAATCTATTCATCTGCAATCAATTGAAAACTGAACTTTTAATGGATTATAAATGTAAAAATGTATTACTTCCAGAAAAAGATACACAATTGAATAAATAGCTGATTTTGTTCCCTTTTGCATATTTATGAACACCAAGTCGCAGTTGAAAAATTGAGAATCGAGCCAGTTAAACTGAAGAATCCATAAAATACTCAAGAAGTCACAGCACTTACAGAGAATAAACAGAATTAAAGATAATTTTTTTAGAGTTCCTTATTTGTATGAACTCTTTTACCTGTGATATCTGTTAACATGTTGCCAATTTAAAATCTTTAATTTTGTTGTTTTTGTTCTAAATAAAATTTTTCATCAGGTTTCTCACTCAGAGCTTTCAAACCATGTAAGTTTTAAATCCCATAAAACATAGATATTTTTTTCCCCTCACACCAAGTATATTTGGTCTTTGGGATAAAGGGTGGTAGAAAATAAAGAGAGATATAAATTGTGTAATAATCAGTTTGATCTTCACATCTATTTCCTCTTCCATTTCCGTGTTGCAGGATGACAATGCTACAGGCCAACCCAGGAGGAGGTAGGAGTTGATTCTCAGCTAAACATGAACCACAAAGTCTGCAGACTATATCGGAAGTGATAATGTGGTAATCCTAACCCAAACTGGAGTATTCCCAAGTAGGATTCCGAAATGCTGTCTCCAGATTTTTAACATTTGCTCAGATAATCAAAGAAACAACTGTGGATGATATGAGAATTCTAAGGAAGAAAACTGCAGACATTGACCTCAGGATTCTTTACAGAGCATCTTAGTTAGGTCACAATACAATGGAGCTCCCTCTTAACACTCAAACCTCCACTTAGCATTCAGTTCACCATAATGAAAAGCCATCTATGAGCATCTCTGACATAAAGATAAAACGAAGACCAGAGAAACAAAAGCAGTGAGTAGTCAGGAGTTAAAATCATTTAATAATTTTAAAAAGCAAAACTAAGGTTCTCAGAGGAAAAAAAAGAAGATACTGCACTCAGGAAACAAGGACAGGACTTTCCAGAAAGAGACCTGTCCAGAAATCAGACAGGTTTTGAAAATTAAAACAGTGATAAAGAATAGGAAAAAACTCAGTAGATACTTTAATAGATATATGTATATCTTATCTATTCCCTATATGATATATATTACATAATATGCATTGAAAAAATAGCTTAAAGCCAATGGACAAAGAGGTTTTATATATATATTTTATATACATATACAAAGGTTTTATATATAATGATTGTGTGTACATATACTAGGATTTTGTATACATATGTATGTATAGAGAGAATAAGAGAGAGAGAGAGAGACAGAGAGAGATAAGGGGACAAAGGGAAAGGGAGAGATTTGTCACAAGAAATTGATTCACGCACTTTTGAGGGCTAGAAATACAAATTTGACATTTATAAGGCAACCAATCTAGAATAGACACAATTTTATATTTATTCATAAAAATGCATGAACATTACCCTACATGTCTGAGGGAAGGTTGATGATATGTTTTGGATATTAGTCCCCTCTAAATTTCATGTTGAAATTTGACCCCTTAGTGAATGATGTTGGAGTCACGGGGATGTGTATCTCAGGAATGCCTTGGTGTCCTCTGCCAAGTAATAAGACACTTCTCCCTTTAGTAGTTCACAGAGAACATGTCGTTTAAAAGAGCACCTCCGTCTCTCTCCTTCTCTCTCTTCTTCCCTGTTTTGCAATGTAGCATGCTGTTCCTCTTCCATCATGAATAAAAGCTCCCTGGTGCCATGCTTCTTGTGCAGCCTGCAGAACTGTGAGCCAAATAAACCTTTACTCGTTAGAAATCACCCAGCTCCTGGCATGTTTTGTAGTGATGCAAAATGGGGTAACACAGCTGGTTTATTCTGAAGTACCATAACATGGAATGAACATTATCAACACTCTAAATATGGTTAGTTAATATTTGAAAAACATTATTCAGGTGGCCACACTCTAGTACAGTTCTGATGCTAACGGCAGCTTCACTAAGAGTTTATTAGTCAGCATAAGGGATGCTAGAAATTGTTTCAATTAATAAAATTCAAATTTTAAAATCTATACATATAGGCACTATCATGGTAGAATGATTGATGTATAAGATTCTGATGAGTACAGTCAACTAAGACTCTTGGAGTGATACCCTTAGGCCTCACTCTAAGATTCCAACTCAGTCCTGTATTCTGAATAATTAACTCAGTTATGTTCTCAGACTTTCCCTAGGTAGCTAATCAATTTTAAAACTAGAATATCATAATATATGCTTTCAATTAACCTTTGTGAAGATATATGTTGAAGTACCCAACAGCCAGAGTATTTTGGATTTCATTGAGCTTACAAGAAAGGTTTGCATCCACTACGGAAAACAAGAGGGAGATTCCTCAAAAATTAAAGTTAGAACTACCATATCATCCAGCAATTGTTATTCTGGATGTATAGCCACAATGATTGAAATTTGAATCTACAAGAGATATCTGCACTCCTGTGTTCACTACAGTATTATTCAAAATAGCCAAACTATGGTAACAACCCAAGTTCCCATGGACAGATAATGGATAAAGAAATATGAAATATACATGCAATGGAATAATATTTTGCCTAATTAGAAAGCAGTGAAATCCTACCATTTGCCAAAACACATTATATTAAGTGAAATAAGCCAGTTATACAAGGACAAAAACTTCATGTTTTCACTTACATGGTATATCAAAAATAGTTAAATACACAGAAACAGAGACTACAGCAGCGGTTGCCAGGGGATGGGAGATGGGGGAAAGGGGGGAGTTGTTATTCAAAGCATACAAGGTTTCAGCTATGCTAGATGAATAAATTCTAGACATCAGCTGTACAACATAGACGCTATAGTTAACAATATGATATTGTGTTGGGCACTTCAAAGTTCATTAAGGGATTTGTTCTTACATTAAGTGATCTCATCACTCACACAATTCGCATACACACACACACACAACAGACGGAAACACAAGAAAACTTTGGGAGGTGTTGAATAGAATTACTACTTTGATTGTATCAAGGTGTTTGTTTTTCTGTTTCTCTGAACCCATCAATTTTTATACATGAAATATGTGCAGATTTTTGTGTATCAATAATAACCTCAATAAAACTGCTTAAAACAATAAACAAATTATAAAACAGGGAGGCAGGGAGAAAGGAGGGTGTGCTTGTTTTTTGCCTGTGTGCCAACAGATGTTTTTGTAGGAGTAAGCTGATTCACAGGTGTTAAATGTAGTTAGTTAGGAACAGCTCTCTTGGGGAAGGACAAGGGCTGAGCTCCCTGCTGCCATCTTGGTGCGGCCCACCTTAATGTTGTCCTCAGTGATTGTTCACACCAAGGGGGGGAGGGATCACCCTACCAAGCTACCAATCAGAGCTTAGCATCCCAACTACAAAAAAAAAAAAAAAAGAAAATGGAAGACTCTCCAATCTAACAAGTACAACAGAGTCTTGAAGGTGAACCAAATAGCTTTCAGATGAATTACCATATCTTGTACTCCATCCACTTCGGTGGATTCTCACAAAGGCTTGTGCAGTGAGATCTCATCACCATGAGGAAGGCCTGAACCAGGCCAGTATGTATGAGAACAGCAGGACATAACCCTGGTCTCATTTCCTCTTTTCCTACTTGCCCTGGCAATGGACCCTGTTTGCTGTCTATGGCAAATGCATTTTCCTCTGTAATGCCATTATCTTGCTCTTACTCTGTAAACCTACCTTTCTCTTCCTCAATAAACTTTGTTTCATGCTTGCCTTACTTCGGAGTGTCTGGTCATTTTTCTACAAGAGTAACCCAAGAACTGAGGACCCAGGCAGCTGACTGAAACCTCAACATTTTAGGAGCCAGGCAGCTTCCTGAAACACAACACTAGGAGACTTTCACCTGGTAATAAGATTGTTTTGACATTCTTAGATTTCTTACCTACTTCTAATCGTAAAAGCTACTGGTCAATAGCTATTAAAAAGAATTAAAGTCAAATTGTCATAGGTAAGTCCAAAATCTCTACTGTACCTTAATAATAAATCTTCATGTTCTTCTTAAGTTATAACAAGTCCTATTTATTATTTTCTGTCCTATTAACATTCTTATTGTAAGGTGATGTTCTTATAGAATCTTACAAAATGCAGTGTCTGCCAACATTGAAAATACAGCCTTTATGGAAAGAAGTATGGAGAATCCTCAAAGACCTAAAAGTAGATCTTCCATTTGCTCCCACAATCCCATTATGGGGAATCTACCCAGAAGAAAAAAAAATTATTTTAGCACATAGATATTTGGACTAGAATGTTTATTGTAGCTCAATTCACAACTGCCAAGATGTGGAAGTGACCCAAATATCCATCAGCCCAGTAATGGATTAATAAACTGTGGTATATGTACCATGGAGTATTATTCAGTATAAAAAAGATGGAGACTTTAGATCTATTGTATTAGCCTGGATGGAGTTGGAGCACATTCTTCTTAGCATCACAAGAATGGAAAAGCAAGTATCCTATGTACTCAATGCTAATATGAAACCAATAGAAAAAACAACTACACGCCTATACAAGAGAAAAGCACAAGTATATTCAAGTTGGGGGACGGGAGGAGGACAGAGGGGATGGCATAGGGCAGCTGGGAGAGAGATTAATGAGCTCCACACCGTGTGCACCATGTTGGGGTGTGCAGCACACCCCTGGTGAAGGGCTCAACTACATCTTGAATTTTGCCTTAGAAACACAAACATTGTAACATAATCATTTGTACCTTTATGTTAACCTGAATTTTTTTGAAAAAATGAAATACACATTCTTCTTTTATTGCCATCCTCATTTTATTGCACTTCCACAGAATATTCTCCAGTTTATAACACATCACAATTCTCACAGAGAAAATTTAACATAGAAATAATTTTTTCTATCATCTCCACTCACTGGGGCCGGTTTCAAATTTATTAGGTGGTCAGCATTCAATTAGAAGGCTAATGCCCAGCCTTTCAGTTCTAGGTGTTGGCAATCTCCAAGGCTGACAAATACTTCAAAATAGTAGTGTAGAGTAAGAAAGCATTCTCTGACGTATCTGTTTTTCTAAATGAAAGACTTCTGAAATTTCATATTTAGGTAACATCATGCTCCAAATTCTCACAGGTAGCATGACATAGCGAGTTCTGCCTCTTCTATCATTCCTAAATTCTGTGTTCTCTCCATCTGTGGTGCATTAAAGGAAAATTGCTCCAATGTCCTGTCCCAGAATTCATGACCACACCCTAACTCCCACTCCTACTTTTGACATGACATCGTCATAGTCATAAATGGACGCTGTGTCTTCTCTTACATAGAGAAGGTGAAGGTCAGTAGCAAGAACTAGTAAAAGGTAACTTGTTACACAGCTTGTACAAAATCTGTGATCACTCTAAAAAAATAAAACCCTTGGTATGAATTACACTAGAATACTTCATAAGAAAACACATTTATATAATTTTCCTCTCGTTAAATATGTAATTAACATATAACATGCCTGGCCTACATTCCTCCTATTACATTGTATGTATTTTATTGGGATATATATTTACTTCTCTAATCAACACACTTTAAGTGTTATTTAAATTTTCTGTTTCTAACATTTTCCAGAAGTATAACTATATGCATGTAAGATATTCTGCAGTGTGAGCCACACAATGATTTACCATATTTCAGTAACACAGTGAATTACATTAAAGCCAATGGATGCTATTTTAACAAAAGCAGGCCAGTAGGTAGTAAGTCGCAGCAGAAATCAACAACTGCGTTAGGGAAAAGGTTTCCTTTCCAGCTCCAGCAATTACCTGTTAGGTGTCCTGGAACACCTGACCATTGAAGGTCATTGTGAGAATTAAAGAAAAATAAAATGTAAAGGCAACTGACACCTTTTGCAGGAAGTAGTTGACTATTTATAAGTGCACCTTTCGTATTTTTAAAGACATTAATGATCTACTGAGTGCTTTAATATTAAAGAATTTTCTAAATGAATGCAAATTTTGAGGAAAAATTCTAGCATATTGATGATTATGAATAGAAAAAAAATCGGGCAATTGCATAGGAAGATAGGACTACCAAATATGTAGAGTCCATAATATGAAACACCTTGAAAAAATACTGTTTTTAATCACAGAAAAAAATCAGTTAGAGGAAACAAATATCTCAAAGAAAATAAACAGGACAATAAAAAAAATTAAGACCAATTCAAGAAATGGCAAAAGCACAAAAGCTAAAATACGAGCCATGTCTGATGGAAATGATTAATTTTAGGGAAAATTCACCTCTAACTTGAGTTAAAATAACTTTCCGCTGCTTAATGAGAACTAGGAATGTTCTTTTTTCACCGTAAATCTGCTATTCAATTTGTATTACTTCACAGTACAGGGACAAATTTCTTTCAAATTTGTATCATTTTAAGCCTCAGAATTGCAATAGTTTAATGCATATGAAATATATATGACTTTTTGAGAATATTCAATATTTGAGTTTTTATGTAGAAAAGGGACAACAATGAAGAAATACCAGAGTGGCTCTTCTGAATTCAAACTATTTTGCAACTGGCGATCACTTATTTTAATATGTCTTTTGAAAATGTTAAATATTCCGTCTCAGCTCTGTACCACAGTGGATATGGCACCAGGTACATACCCCAAGAGTGGCGGGTTTGAACCCAGCCCAGGCCAGCTAAAGAACTACAGCAAAATAATAGCTGGGTGTTGTGGCAGGCACCTCTAGTCCCAGCTACTTGGGAGGCTGAGGCAAGAGAATCCCTTAAACTCAAGAGTTTGAGGTTGCTGCAAGCTGTGCAACATTGTAAGACTCTGTCTCAAAAAGAAAGAAAAAATGTGAAATATTACAAACATAAAATAAATAGGAAATACTTTTTAATGTTTACAGATGCACTTTGGCATTATTACTTTTCTTGAAAAACATAGGATCTAAATGCATGTTTCGCTGTCAAAGAACTTTTCAAAGGAATGCAAATTCTGAGAGAAATTCCTGCTTTATTTGTTGTTATGATAACATAACAACAAATAAAGCTGGCCGGTGCCCCAGCCAGCTCCATGGAGCTAAGGGGAGCACCTGCTGCCTCCGCCCTTGTGGGGTTGGTGCTGAGGCAGCGGCAGAGGAACCAGCAGGCTGGAGGGCTGGGCAGGGGGCCACAGCAGGAGGCTCCAGCAGTCCTAGGGACCAGAAAACCCTTGGGGAGACACCAGCGCCTTAGTTTCTCCCTCCCCTTGTGCTTGCAGCTGATCAGGGAACCCCAGTTACCTAGGCCTGGTCAATTTCATGTAAGTTTCCCAGATCTGGGAATGAAAGGGATTGTATCCATTCATTAATGCACTAGTTCCTACCTTGTTAAGGACTGCATCCATTCATTTGTTAACAAGTCCTGGCCATGTAATGCAAGTACAAAGAACCCATGCATCTATATATACCCCTAGAACCTAGATGAAGCACCCAGGCAGAGAAAAAGAAAGAGAGAGGCAAAGAGAGAGAGAGAGAGAGAGAGAGAGCTTTTCCCCCCAACTTGGTTTTTTTCTCTCTGCCGGGTGTTTGGTATTTCTGTATTCTTTTCTGTAAAATAAATCCTGTCTTACCACTGATATGAGGTCCGTGGATTTATTGTTCTAATCACCGAGACCAAGAACCTACTGAAGACGAAATTCTGGTATCAGTTATGAATAGAAAAATCAATTAGGTTAAAAATATTAAGCCTTTTCAATTGATAGATGATTTTAAGTCCACAGATTATTTTTCTCTTGACATCCAAACATAAGGGTTGAACAAGAATTTTCCCCAACTTGACTAAATTGTAGACAGATTTCTTTCTGACTGTAGGCATTTGACTTTTTTACCTTAGAGAATTTATTTTAGAAAACTTGTAATTGTAAATTCTTTCTCTGCCCCTTTGATATTCAAGTCTTTTAAAAAAGTTTCCTGCCAGTTGTACCACCCAGGAAAGTGATTTGAAGGAACTGAGAGTCATCTCTTTGACATACAAGCATCAACAGAGGTAGCATCCTACTCCCAGTTTCTATGGGAGAGTGGAGACTTAATCTTTGAACTCCCACCCTCCCTCAGAGGGTGCTTTGCTCCCAGTTGTAAAACTATCTTTTGGTATAAAGATAGGATGAAGTTTACTTTTAATTTGGTTAAAGTCAGTTAGCAAACACACACAGTCAAGATCTCATCCTAATTGTTCCTTCTGCCTATTGTTCCTCCAAAGTTGAATTTAAACTGAGATGTGGCTTACTCTCCTCCGCCTCCTCCTTTTTCTTCTTCTTTTTTTGCAATAGCTTTGAATCACATCTTCCTTGCTTGTATAACTTTGTCAAGTGCAAGTTTTGCTTTGACAAGTGTTACTGCAGAAAACAAAAATAAAACAATACTTTGCTTGGTACTTGTAGCACAGTATTTACTGCGCCAGCCACATACAATGAGGCCGGCAGGTTCAAAGCTGGACTGGGCCTGCTAAACAACAATGACAACTGCTACGAAACATACCCAGGCATTGTGGCAGGCACCTGCAGTCCCAGCTACTTGGGAGGCTGAGACAAGAGAATCACCTAAGCCCAAGAGTTTGAGCTTCCTGTGAGCTCTGACACCATGGCACTCTACTGAGGACAAAGTGGTAAGACTCTGTCTCAATAAAATAAAATAAAATATAAAATAAAACAATACAAAGAAATAGTGAAAAGCTACTGCTTTTACCTACAGTAGTGAAGTATGTTCTCTCTGATAAAAGAAAATATCAGCAGAAATCTGAAGCAAAGGATAGTTATATATATGGATTATATAGAAATCTGATGTATGGATGTTTCAGACAAAAGAAAAAGCAAGCAAAATACTGAATGTAGTAGGGTGCTTGGAAAGTGCGAAGAAACTCAAAAAAGATAATCTTTTTCTCACCATTATAAATGAGAGCTTCCAAAAGTCAATTTCCTTCTTGCTTAGATGAGGAAACTGAGGCCCAGAGTGGTTTGGTGATTTATGTAAAGTAGAATATTGTATTATAAAAGTGAATCAATAGTGTGAATTTTTGTTGTTTTTGTTAAGACATTATCAACTAGAAACAATCCAGTAAGTTCACATCAGAAAGTTTAATTATTAGTAAGATGTAGCAACATTTATGAAATTTCTTCAGTGCAAATTATAATACAAAATTCCCACTTTTAATAATGAAAAGAATTGTGAATTTTTTAATGAATAGCAAATTTGTGATGTGAATCTTATAAATTTTGAAAATGAAATTTCAATTATTGGCCAGAGTACCTCTTTAGGAAATTGATTCACAAAGCATCTTTTGGAAAAATCTCCATATTTACATTGCTTATAAAGTGGAGATAAAATAGATCCACAGATTAATGAAAGACATCTGTCATTAATTGCAGCAATGGAAGAATGTCCTAGAGCAGAGGTTCTCAACCTTTCTAAAGTTGCAGCCCTTTCATACAGTTCTGTGGGTTGCAACCCACAGGTTGAGAACTGCTGTCCTAAAGAATTCTGGCTCTGCCATCTGTAAGGCAAGAAACTTTGGGCAAGATATTTAACCTCTTAAATTTGTGAAATAAACACACTTGTATGCACCTCACAGAGCTGTTGAAAGATTAAATGAGATAGTACATGCAAATTACACAGTCTAGTACATGCTATATTAAAAAAAGTCTTGACTTATCATTAATTTTACCTTTTTACCGAATTGACTGCAAAAACCACTAAATTAATGGACTTTTTGGTCACTTTTTACTACTTAAAGTCTAAAAACCATTTAAAATAGAGAAAATGTTACAATCAATAACTTTGTGGTTCTTTATCAAACTCCCTAACTTTTCTCTTTCCAGCAATTGATAATGTATTATAACAAATTTCATCATATTCTCATTTAATTCATAACTGTTTCAGAACATATATCTCAAGGTTTAGTATCCTTTAAAAAACACTATTTTTCAATACCATTCTCACAGCTAAAATATAAACAATAATTCCTCAGCATTATCAAGTGTCCAATCAACTGTTCCCATTTCTCTGATTGTCTCATATTTTTCAAAAATGGTTTATTTCAAAAATCAAGATCTAAATAGTATTCCTGCATTGAAATTAGCTCATAGAACTTTTCAATCTGTTTTCGTCTATAGTCCCTGTCTCTCTGCTTCCCTCTGTCTTATTTAAGGATTTAAATCATTTTATACTTCATCTTCTGCCTTATAACTCTGTAGTAGGGTGTTTCTTAGTAATAGAGGTAAGTAAGTGGTTGCTACTTTTCTGATTGACATGGAAGAGGTGGTAAATGACTTCCAGTTCAATAGATGGGCAGCACTCAGAAGAGGGTACCTGGTCCTGATGAGGCAGTTTGGAGCCACAGGGAAGCAGTCAGTCAGACTTAGCAGTAAAATCAATAAAGGCAAATTGTTTGCAGCTGTTCACAGAGTACTTCTTGATAAACAAGATTTTGCCATTAAAGATTACGGAATAAGAGGGTGCTACAAAATAGTCTATGGTTCTCCCCAGATAATCCCAAATGAGGTAATCACTTTACTAGCACACTCTGATTCTATCGTGTTAAACCCTTAAAAAGAATTTCCTGGTATATAGCAATGATTGAAGTCACTTTCCAAAATCTTCTCCCAATATATTGTACCATCTTCTCTGCCTTTTATTTTTGAGGCACCAAAGCACTAGACATAAAATGAACTTGGAAGGAACAATGATGTTCATGTACAGATATTAATAGGAAGTTATAAAAAGTAAATATTTCAATCTGTGGGAAAGAAATTGTACAAACATTTCCTTTTTAGAAAATCATATTGAATGTCCTAGAAAACTTTGCTGATTAAGGAGGATATGATTAAATTTAGGCAGAATTCTAATAGTTCAAGGTATAATGCAGAAACTTGAATACTGTGTAAATTAAGAATTTCTAACAGGTTAGCCCGTGCAGGTAAACCTGAATTCTCCAACAGCCAGATGAACTAATGATTCTGAGGAGTATATTTGTAAAAGAATTAAAAGCATTTGAAAATCTGAATGTTCAGCAATAGAAACAATAAGAAATAAAAGTCATAAAGATAAACACTCGCCCCTGAAGGGAGTAAGCATGTGCTATCGGTTCAACATACCATAGAGATGATGCAGGACCAGGTGGCCTATGACCTGCCGCCTTGGCCCTGGCGGTGCTGGTGCTGTGGCGGATGGAGGAACCAGCTTGCTGGAAGGGCCAGACACCTGCCACCGAGAAACTGGCGCCTTGCTGTCTCCTCCTCCTGCACTTCTGACTGGCCAATGTCACGTCAGTTTCCAGGGCCCGAGTCTTCATTGGACAGCTGGCTGTAACTGAGAAAGACCCAAACGCTAAGAAGTTCCAGCAAAACAACCCCCTGGGACTATATAAACCCCTGAGCAGAGAGTTCAGACAGAGACCTCGGCTGGACTCAGAGATGGAGCAGGAGAGCTTGTTCCCCTACTGGGTCCTCTCTGCCTGGAGGTTTGGTTTTTCTGAAAGTTGTAATTCTTGTTTCCTGTAAATAAATCCTGACTTACCACTACTCCTGTGGTCCATTGATACCAAGAACCAGAAACTCTGGCATCAGGTTGATCAGACAGCGACTGGCTCAAAAAAGGATTACTTTGTGCACTCCAGTAACTATTAATAATTTGATATTTCTGGCCTCCATTTCCTCTTCAGTAAAATTAGATAAAATATATCTATCTAGAAGAAGTAATTAGAAAATAATAAAATATATGTTAATTATCCACTATAATGGTTTTCACTCAGTGATATTTACAAAACAATAACCAGAATTCTGCACCAAAGTAAACACATGATGGATATTAGACTCCCAAGGTTGTAAGGTGCTTGAAGCTCAGCTGTTCCAATTACAAGATTTAAAATTTGAAAATAGAAACCGTTCTCATTATTAACATCATTATTGTTAATTTTATTTTTAAATCTCTGTTACTTCTCAGCCAAGGGTTCATTTAACTGATAATTACATGATTATAATGATGGAAGTCCATTTCCTCCTGACTTTCACCAAAGAACTTTCAAATACATGTAATTACAACTTGTGAAATGGGAGTTTCACTTCTGTTTCAACCTGAGTTAGGGACTGCTCTTGTTTTCCCGCTAAGCATATTATAAGAGAATGAAGTTCATTGTGGTTTGCTAGAATGTACAGGCTAGACTGTAGATTTTTGTTGAGGGAGATGAAGACAAGGACATTTAAAAACCATAACCAGCAACAGTGTCCTGATATGTTCCTGAAATATTTGTCACTGGTGGTAATGATAATAATGAATCTATTTGTGATCAGTTTGCTTACAGCAATCATTTTGAAGCAGTTTCAAAGTTTTATGTAAAATTCCCCTCCTGTTTTGTCTTCAAAATATACAGCTGGCCTCCATTATCTCAGGCATGCCTCTGTGGCAAGTGTGCTTTGTATTATTGCTAATTTGTTTCATTCTCTGCCTACTCATCTGTTTTCCTGGCTGTGCCTTTTAGCCTCTCATTTGTCTAAGTAAGTATTGTCCTTGGCTGCTTCCCTTCCATCGTTTCTACTGTTTCTTGCTTTCTGGTCACTTTGTTTGATGGCATCTGTGCAATATTTCACACTCATTAATATCCTCCATGGGTTGCTTAATAATAGAGAAACCCTGTTGCGTCTCTGCCACAGCTAAGAAAAAAACCTGTCCAGCTTCTGATAAAAGCCTGTGGGACAGATTATTCTTGACTTGGGAAATTGTCAGAAGTTAATGACAGGGAAATAAAGGCAGATGCAACTGCTCAAGAATTTCTTTAAAATGTAGTATGTGTGTGTGAGAGGGAGATTTAACTTTCTTCTTTACCGAAGAAAAAGCACACAGACTGCCAAAATATCGTTATGGAAAATGAATCATCTACCTATAGCTAAGGTTTAAAAGTATATTATTAAAAAGTACCCAAGATTATTATTATCTGAGAAAACTTTTAAATAAGTTTAATCAGGCAAACAAGTCTAGTCTCTTTGTTGTGCTATGTCCTCTATATGCAGTATGTATTTCAAGCTAAACATCCCTCTTGTTATTTTACAAGACATGTACATATTCAGGCCACCTTCATGTAATAAGAATGTTTAAAAATAGACGTATGTCCTTAATACATTAATATGGTAATTAATGTGATATTATTCAAGATGATCTACTTATCTAACCACTCTTTGACCTCAGAGTACACTTTATCCTCTGATGCAAGCCAGATGTTTCCTCTTAGTGTGTCTTAAGCTGTTGTTGCCTTTTAAATCTTAACTATTTTGTGGGAATGGCTGTTTAAAATCAAGAGCCCACATACAATGGAGTTCCTGCATTAGTTATAATCTGTGGAGTAAAAAGCTAAAAAATATCATTTACAGTTCAATCAAGGTTGCTGCTAATGCAGTGACTGTTAGGAACATGAAGAACGTGTCAGGTAATATTAAGAATGACATAAAGACTGTGTTCACCCAAAACTTGAAGTCAGAGCACAAAGGATAATATAAAATCCTTTCATATGGAAATTAAACTTCACATCGGGAATCCTGGTAGGAGGCCAGGAACTTTACTTCACTCACCACTTCTCTGGGGTTAACTGGAGTTTGAAAGGAGGGCTAGGTTCATGCTGGGTTTCCTGCTTCTAAAATGGTAGCTATTTTCTAAGACTTGAAATGTCTTTCTTGTTCAGATGCTGTTTCTTAAATTTCCCATCTAAAATTGCACCCAGTTAGTTTGAAATTTTTAATTAGTTCTATTTATCTTTCTCTCTCTTTTTAATAATAACTTAGGTTTTTCAATTGATTTAAGTAATAGTAAAACAGACTATTCAGGCATCTCAAATGATAGGAGTATTTACAAAACACTTTGCTCCTGGAAAGGTGAAAACTCTTTCCCACTTATCTTGATTATTTTTAAACCACACACACACCTGCATGCATGCACACGCATGTATACCCCAAGTTCCATTGGTACCAATATTTGAACACACATACTTAATCTCTAGGTTACTACTTATATTGCAGTTGGAACTGGTTGTCTGAGAACCATCTCTCCAGCCTAGACTCTAAAAGTGCTGGTTCGAGTGAAAAATGCTTGAAGTTTGTTAGCTCTGATAATCCTATAGAAATCTATAGCGCTTCTACTGAGGAATAGTGTGGAAAACTATTAAAGCCTTGGCTGGTCTTTGGCAAAGACCATATGCAACATGTACTGGATGCTCCTGTAATATATATACAGGTTTTTATCTGTGGTTCCTATGCAGATTCCCAACTCTGACAGTTCTCGTTATTAATATAATAGTGGGGTCCTGTGGGCCTCAGGAAATAGAATCTCCCTCTCTGACTTTCTCCTCTCCTGTTTTCATTTGCCCAAGGCAGGAGTCTAATCTGATTATGGATCAAAAGATCCTCATTCCAGAGAGGATCCTGCCCCATAAGCTGGAGGGAGGAACGATGCAGAGATGCCAGGAAGACTTTGAACAGATGGGCCTTGCTGGGTTTAGATCATGTACTTTTTGCCCAATCACTTTTCTTCATGATCATCTATCACACTTCTGTAGTGAAGCCTGCATACACAACAGTGGTCCGGGTTGAGAGAGCGTCCAGAGAGCTGAACACGCGGTTCGGAAGTTTGTGCACCTAGAGGGGGCATGGATGCTCTGTGCCTCTTTCCCCAGACCCTGTCCTATACGTCTATTCCCCTGAATTCTTGTACGGTCCATCACAGTAAATCAGTAAATGAGTTTCCCTGAGTTCTGTGAGCTGCTCCAGCAAATCAATAGACCGCAAGAGGGAGGATTCATGGGAACTCCTCAGTTGGAGCCAGTCTTTCATAAGCCCTGAAGGCCCAGATTTGGGATTGGTGTGTGTAGGGGGATGTCTTGGGAAATGGGCCCTCAACTGGAGAGACCTGACGCTATCTCAGCGTAGGTGTTGGGTTACATTACAGGCCACTTTGCAGTATTTCCTCCGTGTTGTGTGTGGGGAGATGAGGAAAGCATAGTTTGAGGAGTGTCTTTCCCAAAGCACTTATTCTCCTGAATTTGTTACAGATTAGTTAATCTGCTCAGTACAATGTTTACTCAAAGGACTTTGTTTTCATTTACCATAGATTTTTGTTATTTTTAACATTCCAGTTGAATGTGAAGGAAATAGACAATATTTAAAATAAGTGCCATTTAATACACCTCACAACTTCACCCATTTATGTAGCTAAACTATTGCCTGCCAGACAGGAAAAGGATGATGGACTATAAAACTGCTTGGCCTGTTGGGAATTTTCCTCAAGTGTATTTCTTCTCCTCTAACCTTGACACCTTTATATTATAATATTTAATTAAAATAGCTCAGATCTGGGAAGCTGACTGCATTTTGGCCAAGAATTAGTCCTATTTGTAAATTCTGGATTTTGATCCTTCGTTGGATGTATAGTTTGTAAATATTTTCTCCCATTCTATAGGTTGTCTTATTTACTAGGTTGATCATTTTCAGTGCTGTGAAGAAACATTTTAATTTAATTGTCACATATATTTAGTTTTGTTGTTCAATATTTGATTTAGGGGTCTTAGACATAAATTCTTTGCCTATTTCAATATATAGAAGAATTTTTCCTAAGGTTTCCTTTAGCATTTTTATAATTTATCATCCCAATTGAATGTGGAGGAGCATGTAAGTGTTTAGTCTAAACTGCGTTAATTTTTGTATATGGTGAGAGATAGGGATCCAATTTCATCCTTCTGCATGTGGCTTTTCAATTTTTCTGGCACAATTTATTGAATAGTATCCTTTTCCTGTGCATATTTTTGTCCACTTTGTCAAAAATCAGTTGATGGTAGTTGTATGGTTTTATTTCTGGGTTCTCTGTTCTATTCCATGGTCTATGTGTCTACCAATGCCATACTATTTTGATTATTATAGAAGAGTAGTATAATTTGAAGTCAGATAATATAAAGCCTCCAGAATTTTTCTTTTTGATTATGATAGGTTTGCTTTAGCCACTTGAGCTCTTTTTGATTCCATGTGGAATTTAGGATTGTTTTTTTTTCTGATTCTGTGAAAAAACAGCATTGGTATTTTGATGGAAATTGCTTGAATCTGGAAAAATCTATAAACCACTTTTGGTATTATGAACATTTTAACAACTGATTCTTCCAATCCATAAGCATGAGATGGTTTTCCATTTGTTTGTATCATTTTATGTTTTGTCCACTTTTGCATTGTGTATCTCCTTGTAGAGATCGTTCACCTTCTTAAGTATACTGCTATGTATTTTATTTTCGCTGCACTATTATAGGTGGTGTGGAGTTCTTGGTTTGACTTTCAGCTTGGCTATTAGTGTACAGAAATGCTACCTATTCATCTACATTAATTTTGTAATCTCGAAATTTACTGAATGTTTTTATCAATTCTAAGAGTCCTTCGGAAGAATCTTTAAGGTTTAATGCAGATGTCTTTTCTTCAAGCTCTGAAATTTCTTCTTGTGCTTGGACTTGTGCCAACAGTCTCCATTTTTTTTTTTTCTGCTGCACATTAGAAGAAGCATTGTCTTGGGCCACACTTTGAATACACAGGTACCAACAAAAGCTGATTAGCAAAAAAATGTACTGTGCATAATTGTTGTAATATCTGGCACCACATATAAGCAAAGATGGCTTCACAAAATCCAAATATAACCCATGGACTACAGGTTGGACACCCTTAATAGGCTATTAAAAATTTACACTGTACCTGTAGTCCCAGCTACTAGGGAGGCTGAGGCAAGAGAATCGCTTAAGCCCAAGAGCTGGAGGTTGCTGTGAGCAGTGTGACGCCAGGGCCCTCTATCCAGGGCGATAAAGTGAGACTCTGTCTCTACAAAAAAAAAAAAAAATTTACACTGTATTTTGTACTTCCCTAAAGGATTCTTTAATTTCCAGAAGTTCTAGAAAACACTTTTTTCGACTATCTATTGCTGTAGTGAATTTTTCATCCATGTCCTGATATTTTTGTTTCTTTGTATTTGTTCTAAACTTTCTCTTTGATCACATTTATGATTGTGATTGAACACAATCACACTTGTGACACTTGTGATCCATATTTTGAGTTCCATATGCAACATCTCATACATTTCTTTTTGATGGAAGTTCACTGCTGGAAAGCTAGTGTGATACTTTGGGGGTGTTGACACAGCCTGCTTTTTCATATTTCAGTGTTCTTATGCCGCTTCCAATTCATCAAGAACCTCTTTCTCTTAAATCAAAGCAAATAGATTTTGCAGTTCAGCTGTTCTTCTCGGCCAGGAATGCTGCTGCTCAGTGTAGAGAGGGAATATTCTGTCTTTCAGCTTATTTTAGTAGTTATCCACTGTGATGTTGCTGGCAATATGAGTGGCTTAAACTTTAGACCCTTAGGAGAGAGTTCTGGTGCCCATGCTGGTGGACTAGGTTGGGTAATCGCTAGTTCCCAGACCCCCATATGTCATGCTTTTGTCCTGGGAGTCCAGACGAAGGCCAATCTGGCAACCTTGCTGTCCGGCTTCACTGTTCTCATGATGGTTACATTAGTGTAGGATGGGCTCCCTCCTGCTCCAAAAGAGTGTTCAGTCAGGACAAGGGTGGATGCACCCTGAGGGCAGGCCTGTGTGCATGGGTGCTTCCCTGATTCTTGAAGCCAAGATGGTAGCTTAGAGCTGGAACATAAGTGAAGACTGGGACTTTGTAAGCCAAATGGGCTCTGGGCTTTTCTACAATATGTGACAGTTCTGGAGGCTGGGGCTGCAGGGGCAGGCCTGTCATTGGATGAGCCCAGAGTCAGTATACATAAGGGCTGGTCTAAAGACAAGGTCCAAAGGTGCATGCTTAATGCCTAGGGCTTCAGGCCCCAGGCAAGTGGTCAGAAAGGCCTGAACCCTGGACCATAATGGTCAGCTCAGTTCTGGGATAGTTTAGCATGTGGAACTGCTATAGTGAGCCTGGCAGGGGGTCATCCCTGGGAGTGAGATTTTGTGTAGGCTTTGAGCTCATGGTTGCAGGATCAAGCTTGATGGCATGTTGGGCCTGGATCTTAGTACACAAGTACTTCTCTAGAGGCTAGGGTCATAGGGGTCTTCCCTGTGCTGGCTTTTATTGGAGTGAGCCCAGTGCTGTGTTCCAAGTTAAAATCTGATACTCATTTCCCCTGTCCTTTCCCTAAGTGGAGGGCATCTCTCTCCACGTTGAGCTGCCTGAGGTTGGGGGAGACATAACTCAGGTAATGTAAAACTGTCCTTCGTACCTTCTTAAGTGCTTCTTTTATTACTGCACTACAATGATTTACTGGAATCTTTCACATGGTTTCCTGAGCTTTATTTTTTAGTGTATGAAAAATTGTTTAAACTGATATTTTTGGAGGAGATACAGGTACTGGAAATCCTATTCTGCCATTTTCCTGACATCTTTTCTATTCAGTATCATACATAAATCCCATAGCTTCATGGAATCAGATATGCTTGGGGACATTGATTCTTATAAAACAATTTGCATTGATATTGCTTATGAATACCACAGAAGGAGAAAAGGAAATTGTCTATGAGTAAACCTATATTAGCGGTTTGTCAATTTGGACTACTGGATTGAAGTACCCTTACCTAAATGATTTGCAGAATTTCAAGGTAGTATGTAAATTTTCCCAAGATATATTTTTTCTAAATATATTTTTTTCCTATTCTTTATCTTTAGAGATAAATACTATTTTTAAAATGTCACAAACCAGCATTTCTGAGACATGGGAAAATGTAATTTTTTAAGCACATATTATATATATTGCATAACCTAGTTGTGTACGTTTTCATTTGGTTTACATTATGAATTTAGCAGCTTTGAAATGACTTTATATTGGCTGATATCTATTTGGCAGTAACATATAATTAACCATGGTTAATTACCTGATCTTGATAATTTCTAAAGTGACATAAACACAGACTTCTTTGGACATAAATAAATATTGACTTAAAAAAGAACCTATTTCTTTGAGGCAAACACAAGGTGTATTTACTCAGAGGATTATTAATATTGATGAAATGAATTCTTTATAACTCAAGAATTATGAATTTAATAATGTAGTATAGTTGTTCTGTTTTCTTCATTAGAAAGAAAATTTTAAACATTAGAATGGACATTCATTTATACAGTGTGAAGCTTTTTGCTGAACTCTTTAGCTAACCTGTAGAATCACATGCATGTGTTGTTTTTGATTTCCTGTTGCACATTCTTGAAATGAAATTTGAAAGAAATAGTCTAAGTTATAATGAGCACCGGCAGCCAATCATGAGGCAGGGCTTTCATCTCTGTCATCATATATTGAGGCCACAGAACATGCATTAATCATAAATGATGTCATGTGCCTTTATTGTGTGTTTGTCCTAAAAGGTTATGGAAACAAAAATATTTGCAGAAATAATGTCCTTCTAATAAGCCACCTGGGAGAACTATGTTTAGAAAGCAAAATAATTAAGAATATTAGATTCCAATAGAAATCTAGCTTTAGATGGAGGAAAACTAATAGAGTAAAGCTTTAGCGTGAAGCTACTGTACCAGTTTCTAAGGACCAAGACATATACAAAGAAATCAAAGTATTCACTATAAATCCAGAAATATAGCTATTGCAATGACTTTCAGAAAATAGAGTTAAGCAACTTGTAAGCCAATGCCACATAAATATAAGGTGATTTGTGTTCATTTGGATAAGTCTAAAATGAGATAATTTTATATTTTAATATGTTTTCATATAACTTAGTTGTTAAGAATTTATTGGGAGAGGAGACCAGGAGTCTATGAACAAGGGCTGATTCTCAAGCTGGGATAGGGAAAATATAAGATGATCCCGGAGCAAGTGGGAAGTAATATTTAAATGTGAATTAAGGAGGGCGCATCAAAGCGCCATAGGAGCAAATCAAAAAGAACATTGATAGCCAGAATTGGGATAACCTGATGAACAAAACCAAATTCATTATAACTCAAAGCACAAGACAAATTTACACAAGTTCATGCTAATATATATAAATAACAAAAAAAGCAAATCTTTTTTAAGGAAAAATTCCAAATAATATGTATACCTTCTCCCCTCCAACAGATGGACATAGACATTACCTGCCTCTCTTTTGATCATTGGTCAGACCTAGGCACATGTGGCCAAATAATAGAGCAAAAAAGGAATATAGAGCTTCCACAATAGAGAAATCTGGCAGATGCTTACTACCTTTTCAGGTGGTCAAAGTTATATCATTAGTAGGGTCATGTGGATGTCATATGATGTGATCAGAAAGGCACTTGTCTGCAGTATTCTTTCTAAAAACTGATAACCTTAGAGGAATCATGAAAGAAACCTCAGACAAACCAAATGTGAAAGATATTTGGGAAATACTTGACCAGTATTCTTCAAAGCTATTAAGATTATAAAAAACAAGGAAAGGCTGGGAAACTCTTTCAGGCCAGAGGGGTCTGAGATCCATGATGAGTAAATGTGATGTGGTATCCTGGGTGGAATCCTGCAGAAGAGAAGTTTGAACCTAGCACAGGAAGGTTCATGAGGTTTAAGAAAAGAAGCTATTCCCATTCCATACAGGTGAAAGGTGAAGCAACAGTGCTATTGTCCAGAAGATGCAGCTAATGGATTGAAATGGCTATACTAAACAGTTGATTTTCAGTGTAGATAAGATAGCCTTAGATTGAGCCATCTAAGACTTTCATAGCTGGAGAGGAGAAACTGGATGTATGGGTCCAAGCTTCAAAGAACAGAATGATTTTTTTTCTTAAGGACTAACAAAACTGGTAACTTTAAATTGAAGCCAATGCTTATATATCATTCTGAAAATCTTAGGGCTCTTAAGAAAGATTCTAATAAATTGTGGTACATGTATACCATGGAATATTATGCAGCCTTAAAGAAAGATGGAGACTTAACCTCTTTTGTGTTTACATGGATGGAGCTGGAACATATTCTTCTTAGCAAAGTATCTAAGAATGGAAGAAAAAGTATCCAATGTACTCAGCCCTAATAAGAAGCTAATTTATAGCTTTCATATGAAGGCTAAAACCCAATTATAGCACAAGAATACAGGGAAAAGGGAAAGGATGGGGAGGGGGAGGATGGGTAGAGGAAGGGCAATTGGTGGGATCACATCTATGGTGCATCTTAGAAGGGTACTGGTGAAACTTATTAAATGTAGAATATCAATGTCTTCATATAGTGATTAAGAAAATGCCATGCAGGCTACGTTTAACAGTTCAACCAAAATATTTCAGATTGTATATGAAGTCAGCACATTGTGCCCCATGACTGCACTAATGTACACAATTATGATTAAATAAAATTATTAAAAAAAAGAAAGAAAGATTCTAAATCTACTCTGCCTGTGCTCTGTTAAAAAAAAAAAAACAAAACAAACAAGAAAGCCTGGATGACAACACATCTAGCACAGAAAGTAAGGTTTACTGAATATTTTAAGTCTGCTGCTGAGATCTACAAATCAGAAAAGATCCTTTTGTAAATATTACTGCTCATTGACAATGTATCTAGTCACCCAAGAGCTCTGATGGTGATAGAGATAAACAAAAAATTAATGTTATTGACATAACATCCATTCAATAGCTCTTGGATCAAGAAGCGATTTTAACTTATAAGAAGTCTTATTATTTAAGAAATAATTTTATAAGGCTATCCCTGTCATAGATGGTAGCTCCTATAATGAGTCTGGGCAAAGTAAATGAAAAATATTCTGGAAAGGATTTACCATTCTAGATACTATTCATGACATTCATGATTCATCGAAGGGATTAAAACATCAACATTAACAGGAGTTTCAGTAGAATAAGTAACCATAGATTTTATGGAAGTATACAGAAAACTAGAATTAGAAATGGAGCCTGAAGTTAATTTGCAGCAATCTCATGGTAAAAAAAGAATGAATGAGAAGTTGTTTATTAGAGAAAAGCAATGGAAGTTGTTTCTTGATGTAAAAACTATTCTTGGTGAAAATGCAGTGCACATTGTTGAAATGACAACAAAGGATTTAGAATATTACATAAACTTACTCGATAAGGCAGCAGCAGAGTCTGAGGCAATTGAATTCAATTTTGGAGTTCTACTCTGGATAGAACAAGAACCAAATCATCAAATAGCATGTCATGTTGCAGAGAAATCGTTCATGAACAGAAGTGTCAACTGATGTGGCAAACTTCATTAGTGTACTGTTATTTTTAAAAATGAACACTGACACTTCAACCTTCAGCCACCAGCACCCTGATCAGTCAGCAACAATCAAAATTGAGGTAAAACCCTCCACCAGCAAAATGATTACTGGGTGAAAACTCAGATGATTGTTAACATTTTTTAGAAATGAATTATTTTTAAATTAAGGCATACAAATTGCTTTTTTAGGTATAATGCTCTTGGTCACTTAACAGAATAGATATAATATAAACATAAGTTTTATATGCACTTGGAAACCACAACATTCACGTGACTATTTTTATTAGAATATTCTCCTCATTGGGGTTATTTGGACCTGAACCCACATCTTCAAGTTGTGTCTGTACTTACCCTGGTTTCTTAGTTTTGATCAATGAACTTCAGTGACGGAAGGCAGTAACATTAAATAAAAAAAACTTTGTGAGGGATGTGCAGAAAATGACTGAATAATCTTTGCAATGTTTCTTTAAATATAATATTTTAAAACATATGTTTATTATAAGAAATACTGTCTATTCTGTTTATGAGTACCTACTTATGAATTTTTCATTTCTAATTATTTCCTATACTAATAAGAATTCCAGCATGCTTTCTTATTTTCCTCCATTTTTTTTCTGTTGTATTCTTTAATTGGTAAAGTTAGGTGTTATTCTCAATATTATCTAAGCCACGAAATATAGTCAATATACATATATTATTAACTTACAGTTTTTATTCAGTCTTAGTAAAAATCATATTCCCTAATGCTGTGATTGCATGATGATGCCAACAGTGCAAGTTGGTGGAAGCTTTATTTTAGTTTGATTTAGTTAATGAGATACCACATTATGAATGATTGAACTAAAATTTATATACATTAGAAATGATTGAACTAAAATACTATACATTGTAGTATTTTAATGATAATATTGATGAAATCAGTGTACGGCTGACAAACTTTCATTTATCAACTCTACCTTGAATTAGCATATAAGGTAGGAAGAAAAGGCTAAGGGATACCAAGCAAACGAATGAAAGAAAAAAATCAGTCCCTAAACATGTTCAGCAGGTGCACAGCACTGAATAAGTTTTCCTGTAACTTCAAGGAAATTATGCTATGCGTTTGGATCAACAACGCAAGGTTTGTTGAATAGCAAATGAATTCTTTCCTCTAGTTACTATATGTGTGAAAATTACTCAGAAGAAATGTTTGAAATGATGAGATTTTGAGATAGCTTGATTTGAGCCAAACTCTTTTGGTTGAGCTCCATTATATTCCAGGATTCACGGCATTGTTATGAACACACAATCACAACTCCATATAAACAGACGTAGTAAATGCCTGTAACTGCAGAATCGACCTCAATACCCAATGGGCAGACTCTTGCTGCCAAAAATGGGGAAAAAGAATGTGAGAATGGGCAACAAGTATCCATGTAAAAGAAAAAGAATTTCTCAGGTTTTTTTTTTCCCCACAAAATCACATTCAAAATTTTATTTTTAGAGTTTCTGTGATTTCTCATTAGAGGAAAAAAGAGACAGAAAAAGAAAGTTGTTTATCAAGATTATCATATTTATTTTCATTGCTATAACATGTACTGCAAACTTTTCTTGATTCTGGATGAGTTCTTGATTAAAAGAAAAAAAAAGACAATGAATACCACTATTATAGCCCATTTCCTTTAGATACCCATGGTTATTGTATAGTTAGAGTTTCCTTTGCCTATGAATTTTGTAAAAAGGTATATGTGTCAAAAAGGAATTAGAACATATACGGAGGAAATGGATGGCAAATTCTGCCTTCTGTCGATTCAATATATTGTGTTATCACACCTCTTAACAGTCTTCTGTGGATGGCTGTTAAGAGAATTCTGTTGGCAGGAGCTACATGCTGCAACAAAGTGAAAAGATTAGCGAAAAGTTGTCCACTCCTATTGCGGTTTTATGTAAGCAGTTTCCTGCAGAATTCGCCATGTCCTTAAACTGTTGTGATGTGCTGCACTGTGAGGAAACTCTGGATGACAGGTATTCGAGGTGGCCATTCCTCATTCTTTGTGGAACTCTGAACCACCAACCACTATTGGTTGTCCACATTTGGTTGGACAATATTAAAGCAGAGCAGCATGAAAGGGTTCTAGGCATGAATTGAGGAGCAGAAGAAGCAAAGCAGATGATTGGAGCAGTATTTGTCTCTCCCTAAACCCAGAAATTTTAGTTGTTACCTTAGCCACTGGTGGTAAATAACCATTGACTTACTCTTAAAAGCTTCATTTCCATATAAACTGACTTAAGGTGATATTGGAGATGCTATAACCCAGGTTGCAACCACTATAATTGTGAATATTTACTGAGATAGTGAAACATGGTGTCTGGTTTTCTATTGCGACTGTACAGTGGAAAAGTTAAGTGAACAGTTGAAATATACAAATTGGTGCAGAAATTGTGCATGTGTCAGGTCTGTTGTTACAACCTTTTACTTTGGACTACACTCCTTGGACATCTCATTTCAGAAAAGCAGCATGAACAATCTTCAGCCACAGTTGCAATGATTGAAAATGCTCACAGTTATGCACTTTCAGGGTTTTTCCATCTTTGAGGTTTGGAAGTTATTCACTTAAAACATTCTTAAATGGTTGGTTTCTTATTTACAAACCAACTGATATGGTAACAACCAAAGATTCCAGTGTTTGACCATATGAAATACTCTGCCTGCTTGCCCCATGCTAAAGACAACAGCATCTAAAATGTTGTTCCTTAAGGAAAACTTAGTGACTACTGGATTATCCTTAGTACTCTCTACATTAATTTGGTAATGTTCTTTGTATTAAAAAAAGTGTCACAGAAATTTGGGTAGCATCTGAACATGGATATAAGTTGCTTAAATATAATCACTGCAAACATTAAAAAGAGAGAAATAGTGTTAAAATGCCTAATGCTGTGAAATTAGTTTCCCTCCCCCTATTCCTTCTGTTCTGATTATTCCATCTATCTACAAGCCTTACAGTTTGAAGGGAGTAAGTGTATACCAATGAAATCTGAGAGTGTGTAGATATAAAACTCCTTCACAAAAATTGCCACGTCTGTACCACATTTCTCTTTGCCAGAAAAGTATTTCTCATCTCTTTTGCTTTCCTGCATAATATTGTCCTATTTAAAGGCAGAGCTATCATCTCTCTATGAAGTCCATTCTTATTTACAACAATTATATACTGCTGTCTATTAACAGGGTGTGTGCGTGCGTGCATGTGTGTGTGTGTGTGTGTGTGTAGCTGTATGCATTTACACATAACAATACGTATAACTATGTACTTAATGCATATTACATAGTTATAAGGACTCACATATATGCTTTTCTTTTCTTTCTTTCTTTCTTTCTTTCTTTCTTTTTTTTTTTTTTTTTTGAGAGTCTCACTTTGTTGCACTCAGTAGAGTGCCGTAGTGTCACAGCTCACAGCAACCTCCAGCTCTTGGGCTTAGGCAATTCTCTTGCTTCAGCCTCCTGAGTAGCTGGGACTACAAGTGCTCCCACAATGCTTGGCTATTTTTTTTGTTGCATTTTGGCCGGGGTCGGGTTTGAATCCACCACCCTCGGTATATGGGGCCAGCACCCTACTCACTGAGCCACAAGTGCCGCCCCTGCTTTTCTTTTCTATTAGAATATGGACTTTTTGACTACTGGAGCCTACAAAATACTGTGGACATAGTGATTCTTAGCAGTCACTCGGTAAAGGGCACTTGTAATAGAAAATACATAATTCTTTCTCACTGGTCTCCATATGCAAAGAAAACTTGATTACTTCTGGAAGTTATATGTGTCAAATACTTTTGTTATTACTCCCTTAAGTGCCCAGAAAGGGATATTTTGCCTTCCAGAAAGTCCTTAGTTGCACAATTGCCACAATTAAAATTTCAGAACCACATACCAATATCCTGATAGTTGGCTGAGAGTGGCATCTACAGAAAGAAAATGTTCAGAGGTTGTGGGATGAAAGTTTTTGAAAGTATGAAGGTATTTTTTTTACTTGAAAAACAATTTTTTTTTGGTCTGTGATGCATAAATACATTTTGTCATTTCCAAGGTTAGATATTTAGTAAATAGTTTCATACCAGGGTAACTGCATCCATCTACACCACAACTTCTATGTAAAAGTATAAACTTAGAATTCAAACCTATAAGTAGCTACTGAAGACACGTGAATCAGGAAGAGTCACATTCATGTCTTTTAGTGGATCAGAAGGTGCAAAGTTTATTGTTCCACCACATGGTACAGACTTTATTATTTCTACTGTGAAATCTATAAACATAATGAAATTGAATTGAATATTTAAAGGTGGCTATATACTTGGAGGGCCCTTCACAAGTTTTCACACCAAGAGAACAAAAAGCAAGTGTATAAGGAAAAGACAGGAAAAAATATGTAACCTAAATTGGAAACTACTGATAAGAATAAGAAATAATCAGATTGGAAAATTGATAGAATAATGAACTAAAAATTCCTTTTCTACTCCATACCATGAACAAAAGATTTGATATGCATATTTCTTGGTTAAACAGAGTAACTTGAGTGTTATTATAGCACCAAAAGTGTTGTATAGTCATCACTTTTATAACTAATTTGCATGTACAAAATATATCTTGACCAATGTTGAATTATCAGTATCGACCCTAAGAGTGCAACTGAATATCGATCTTCATTTTTTTTTTTTTTTTTTTAGACAGAGTCTCATTATGTCACCCTTGGTAGAGTGCCGTGGCATCACAGCTCTCAGCAACCTCAAATTTTGGGGCTTAAGAGATTCTCTTGCCTCAGCCTCTCGTGTAGCTGGGACTACAGGCACCCGCCACAACACCTGGGTATTTTTTGTTGCAGTTTTCGTTGTTGGTTAGCTGGCCTGGGCTGGGTTTGAACTTGCCAACTTCTGTGTTTGTGGCTGGCACCGTAACCACTGTGCTATGGGCACCAAGGCTGATTTTCATTTTCTTAATGGCATTATATTTTTGCCTGATGATGCCAATGATTTTTGAATCATCTATTTTTTTTTCAATACTTGTGCATTACTTAAATTCACATGGAATCTCTCTATTCTCTGTACAAGTGAAACTTTTGGTGAAGTAGAAAATAATAGTGTATTTTGAATTCTGTATTAGTGCAGGGAGTGTAGTTCCCATTTTTGGAAGACTATCTAGGTGAGTAAGAAAGATGTTTGGTTGGTTACTAACAAATGGCCATTTAGCCCAGTTTTGGATTTAAACTAGTTTTTACTTAAGGAAGACTTCATCTACCAGGTACGCTTATAAATCATTTTCAGTCTAGATGATTTCCAGATATTCATATATTATTTTAATATCTACAGGTACTTATCACCTATGTGTTCCTATAAAAATTTAAAATCTCCTGTGACTTCCATTGATTTTATAATAACATTCACAGATTGAAGCACAGCAGAGGCATGAATAATGAGACAGTAGGACAATGTCATGACAATTCTTTATTTCAGAGAAAAAAGTTCTATTGATGTGATGTTGTCAAAAGCCTAATGAAAATGTGTGACAATTTTTCTACTGACATTTGAAATGTTAGCTGATATTAAGAGGGATAAAGTTTCCAAGAAAGGCCATTACTTTACTTCATATAATACATAAAGACAATATTCTTCCAGTACCAGTGAGTTTTTATTCAGTACATTAAATTTTCTGCACATATGAGAAAAAATTTTAAAAGTCAGAGTCAATAAATAGTAAATTATAAATAGATGCTAAAAGGTGAAAATTGTCCATGAAAGCAAGTTATGAAAAAACATAAGTTTTAATTTAAGGTATATATACGTAAAAAAGATAGGATGAATTCTGATAATAGTAAACAATAGGGGTACAATAAAATTACGGTCTCAAATATCCCATCTTCTTTCCAAAAATGTTAAAAATCAACACTGATAGATTTAACTAAATAGTATCAGAAAAAAGTGGTCAAGTTAGATGAAGTATCTTCTTAATTACACCCAAGCCTATAAAGTTGACCATATGAAAATTTGTAAAGTAGAATCCTTTCCTCAACTTTCTGTAATTCTATAGTAATTCCAATATTTTTATTCTCTCATGCTACTGGTAATCAAAAATAAAATTTCTAAAAAACAGTCTCATTAGATGATTAATTATTTAATGAGCTACTCTGTTACGTAGATTATCTGTTATCACAAGAATCCACTTAAAAAGAATAATATTGATCCCAAAGTCACGAATCTCTAATAGTAGACTGGCAGGTATTATGAACACTGAATAAGAAAATGATCGTAGTACACAGCTATGATTTAATAAAAAAAAAGAAAGAAAGAAAACGATTGTAGGATATTGCCTTGTTGGTAAAATTCAAGTTCAACCTTTTTTATTAACTCAAAAATTCTTTGAATTATTAGATACCCCGTTAGGTAGTAAAAATAGAGACATTAATGAAAAATTGCTCTTTGGGTAATGATCTTTTCTGCTAATTTGAAATACCGACGTGTTCTCTCTCTCTCTCTCTTTCTCTCTCTCTCACTCACACACACATACACACACATGCACACACACTCTCATCCAAAGAGCATCACATGGTCCCCATGTCAAGATCTGTGATGTAATCATAAACCACTTTGGGAGTTACTTGTGATTATATAACCTCAGTAAACAGCAAAAACACTGCCTAAGTATAGTACAAAATTTTTATTACAGCCATTTTCTATGTAAACATTTAATTACCTTTTTCTCATCTCTTTGACTTTTGCGACTACTTGAATAATAATAAGTTTGAATTCCATACTAAGATTCTAGTTTCTACAACAGTTGAATTAAGACTTTCATTTTCTTGAACACTGCTGGAACGAAAGAATTTGATTGTCCAGTTATATTCAGAGTACAAGGCATAAAACACCTGCATTGATTTATGCCATCCTTTCAGGAATCATGTGGTCTTAACGGTTCCTCTGAGTTTTATCAAGCCTTCCTGAGGAGCTTGTCTAATATTCAAGAATAGTGATTATTGTAAGTCATTGAACCTGTAGGTAGTTCTGTTTAAAGGGAAAGCCATAGGTTGGGACAGGTTGTGCACTTTAACATTTAAACACATATATTTAATTTAAAGAAATAAATATTAATACAATAATTATTATAAATAATAATAATATTAATGATTAATCATTCTTTGATTACAATTTGTATCTCTCTCTCTATATATACACACTTTATGTATAGAAGAAAATATGTATACATTTTAACCTATTGGAGAACTGAAGATAAGTGTATATGTGTACACATCTCGTATATATTACATATAATTCATACATATGTAATTATATATACTTTCCCAAACTACACACACTCACCAATGATATATTGATGAACAACCATAAAGACACACATATACACATGTACTCTTTCATCAACAAATGTTATGTCTTTGCAATGAGCTCTATACAGTTAGGAAAACACATGTAATGTGTTTCTAAAATAGCTCATGTTTATCTTCTGAATGATTGTCAACTACGTGTGTTTCTTCTACTTGAATCCTTATTTTGAAAAGGCTGATTACCAGGGAGGGACAGAGACACTATTCCTGAAGGATTTATTTTTATTATTTTTTTTTTAACGTTATTGACCTGTTAGGAAAAACAGAGCAGCCAGAGTAGGGTGAGGACGAACAAACAAACAGAAGGCATTACACGGCATGCTTTTATTTTGAGTATGAGAGTTTTTCTTTTCCCTAGTAATCACTGTTTGTCCCTGGGAGAATTATGACTGACCCGTTGCCTTTTCAACATGGGTCAGACAATCACTGCTTCTCCTTCCACCGCTCTTCAGTTCTTCCGTGTTGCCAGACCCATGAAGTCTTTAATTTTCAAATTTAATTTGGATTTGTTCTAGAGACCCCTTTAAAAAATTGATTTCTGACTACAAGTTGCTTACCCTGTTGGAAACCAAAGCTGTGGCAACTTCAGATAGAGTAAAAACCTTATTCATCTTTGTCAGATGCCAAAGTTTCAAGGTAGAAGTATTTTGTTCACTCTTTAATGGCTTTTTAATTTCTGTTTTTGTATATCTTGATTTTTAGCTGATCAGTTTTAATAATTAAGAGGTTTGATTGTCAACTGAACTTGATTACCACAATTTTCTTTCTTTCTTCTTCTGTTTTGTTTGTTTGTTTGTTTTTTGCAGTTTTTATTGGCCAGGGCCAGGTTTGAACCCACCACCTCCGGTATATGAAGCCAGCGCCCTACTCCTTTGAGTCACAGGCGCCATCCCAGCAACAGACAATTTTCTACTAATTTTATAGTTTATGTTCTTAAACATAAGAGTATTTTGCTTCTTTATAGTTTATACTCTTAAACCTAAGAGTATATTCTTTCTTTTACTGTTTAACTGAGTTTGGCTTTATATTTCATAAACATAGTCATAGGATCTGACGATACTTTCAAATTATAACAATTACTGTTGCAAAAATAAATCCAGAACAATTTTCTAAGTAGATATTTTGATTAATGTACAATTTATTCCTTTGAGATTATCTAATAATAAAATAAATTTTTCTTTTATTCCTTAACTGAAAATACAAATAGTACTTCAGAACTTTATCATATCTTGGGTTATCAAAGAGTCATTAATCATTTTGCAGCTTTTCTAAATAGGTTAAAAGCAATAGATATTGTTTTGAATTTCACGTAGCTCTATGATACACTAGAAGAATATTTTTTCTTTCCAAAATTCATTTATTAGGTTCTCCCAAAAGATATCAAAATAAAAATGTCCCAACTAATTAATAAATGCTATGAAAATATATTTATATTAAGTAACATTAAAGCATGTTCTCATATGCTTCTGTTAAAAATATAAATTGAGGCTCAGCGCCTGTGGCTCAACAGGCAAAGGTGCCAGCCACATACACCTGAGCTGGTGAGTTTGAATCCAGCCTGGGCCGCCAAACAACAATGATGGCTGCAACCAAAAAATGGCCGGGCGTTGTGGCGGGCACATGTAGTCCCTGCTATTTGGGAGGCGGAGGCAAGAGACTCGCTTGAGCCCAGGAATTGGAGGTTGCTGTGAGCTGTGATGCCATGGCACTCTCTCTATGGTGACAGCTTGAGGCTCTGTCTTAAAAACAACAACAACAACAACAACAAATATATATATATATATAAATTGACACAAACTTTTGAAAACATGTTTAATCAATGTGAAAGAGAAACCATTAAAGTTTATAGTCTTGAATATCATTTTGATTCTATAAAGTATGCTAATGAAATAATTCCAAATTAATGCAATGCCATATGACATAGGAATTTATAAAAGTGAGATCAATGAAAAGCAAAAAATTAAAGCAACCTATTGTTTAAAATAGAGGGACAAAATTTTAAAAAAAAAACCCTTAAAACAAACATAGAACATGCAAAACAGGCCATGAGAATGATGGCACTGAAGATGTAGAAATATGCATGAATACATTAGGTTGAAAATCAAGATACAGCATACAGATATGCATTGTACATATAGGTAGGTACACGCAGGGTTACACATATGTCCTGTGTACATCATGTCTATTGTGTTCACAATCATATAAAATATAATAGGAGACATTTTTAAAAACCCAAAGGAAAAATATCCGAGCAATATTAATTATTGGGTCAGATTGTAAATGTAGTTATTTGGGGGACTGGATAGGTTTATTCATTCATGCAGTTTTCATTTTCTAATTTGATAAATTTACTGCAATGTTCATATCTCATTCCTTTTTATATAAAAGGTATACATAACGAAAGTCAGTTTTAAACTGAAATAAAAATATACTAAATCTGTTACATAATGGCTCCAATGTGTTGGTTTATCTTTCTATTCACATTATTTTTATATGCCTTGCTATTCCATAATTTGGCACTACAATTAGTATATAATTAAGAAAAATAATAATTCCCTCATGTCTAAGCCACTGATCGATAGTTAATTCTACATAAGTATGTATGACGTCAGTGAAGTAGAAGATATGGGAAAGAGAATAAAAATGAAAAATCTTTCATAGCACTGACACCGTATTTGATTTTGCAATTGCGCAATTTCTTCAAAGTGAATGGGTCATTGTGAATAATAAACACCAATGTATTCCAATCCCATTCTTTTCACTGTATCATTCTCCTTGTATTTTATATTTTTTAAATTGCATGTTAAACCTATAATGTTAAAGTTCTTACTTTTTGATCTTCTTTTTTTCCTAATTAGCAAGGAATAAATTTTCTTCAACCTTTATTTATAAACTTCATATTTACTTAGTTGCTTATCCTGTCATTAAAAAGAACTAGCATTTTTGTCTTTCTCTCAACTAATGTTGAAAAAGTAGAAATTTAGCATTTAATTACACATTAAAATAGCCCTCATAATAGTTTATATCCTGAAAACAGTATTTTATTTCTTAATTTTAATATGAAAAATAATAAGATTAACTCAGTGATCTACACAGATTGTTTACTCTTTAAAAAATAATTTGATAATTATTGCCAGCTAAAAGGCATGATAGGTTGACTTCTGCAGGCTGCTTAGCTCTTGTCTCAGTCATCTTCCTGTCACTAAGTGTCTATGTCTGTTAGAAAAATTATGGCACTCAAACCCCACTGAAGAGGGGAATTAGGGGAAGTTATTAAGAATTTCAATAAGAGAAGGCTTGTGAGAATTGCATAAATTACAGGGAAACAAGTCTCAGATTTTGCTTCTTAACTTGACTCTCTAATGATCTTGAAAAGTCATTAACTCATAGTGTTAATGGTGCCTTTTTAATGACCTTTTAATGACCCTCCTTTGATACTGTCACAAAGAGTTTATCAGGGTGACCACCAAGGAGTCATCAACCAACCAAAGGCTGGAAGGCAATGAGGTTCCTATTCCTATGAAGATTCTTAAGGTAGTGGTATATCATTGTCCTCTTTCTCTTCTCTCTTCCTGGGCATAGTCCCTAGGAAAGGCCATGAAATGACACTATTCTGTGAATGATGCTTCTACTTTGAACCCAGATTCCAGTGGACTGGTCATGTGTAATGCTGGTCTCTAATGCTGATAGAGCTTGAGGTTTAAGAAAGAAGCAAATTAGGAGAAAGGATATTGAATTTAATGTAAGTTTCTTGTTTTGTTTTGTTTTTCCCTTGAAGGTAGATTTTGGTTTGTTTTTTCTCATGCATAAAATTTAGGTTTATAGTGAATGGATAGGTTTGGGTGATCATCTCTTGTGCTTTGAAAGCATCCTCTGTATGTATTTATAATGACATCTATCACTCTAACAGATGACGACACATTTACTCTCCTGGGTCTTCTTTTCTTCCTCCACCACACTGACCATTTCCTAGGCTGCAGCTCCTTGGTGATAGGGACTCGGCTGATTCACTGGTGGATTCACAGTGCCTAGTGGGTGGAGTGATTGCTATATCCAGGCACAAACTTTGTCAGCTGGAAGATCAGTTAGAAATTAAGAAGAAAAGTCCAGGACTGGTGCAGTGGCTCATGTCTGCAATTCTGGCACTCTGGGAGGTAGAGCTAGGAGGATCCCTTGAGTTCAGGAGTTCAAGACCAACCTGAGCAAGACCTGAGACACCCAAAGTGGAAAAAATTAGCTGGATGTCATGGCCGGCACCTGTAGTGCCAGCTACTCCGGAGGCTGAGGTAGGAGGATTGCTTGAACCCAAGAGCTGAAGTTTTGTTGTTACTGGAATTTCTTCTTCAGGAGGCCCTTGATCTTGGGGATTTGAAGAATGAATCCAGGGAGCACAGATCAGTGGTAAGATGGGATTTACTGTACAGAAAAGAATACAGAAAAAGCACCAGAGCACCTGGCAAAGGGAAAGACTTAAGTCATAAAATCTGTGCCCAGGTCCTTTGTCTAGGGGTACATATTGCCTAAGAAATGAATGGATACAGTCTCTTCTGTTGGGGCAAGGTTAATGAGTGTGTTGACAAACCAATGGATACAGTCCCTTCCATTCCTGGCAAAACGTCAGTGCTTTCCCTTGGTGAAATTCCCCAGGTCTACGAAACTTATATGAAATTGTCCAGGTCTAGGAAATGGGCGTTGCCCCGTTCAACCCTGTGCGGTGGTCTCCGCCAATTAACTAGAGGCTGGGCAGCTTCCACCATGCTCTACCCTCTCTGCTGCACGTGGTTCTCCAGCTCTCTCCTCCCCTCTCATCTTTATCTGCTGCATCAAGCCTGCCCTCCCCCGAGGGCAGAGATGCAGAAGGCTAGCAGGTCCTCCCGGGTGGCTAGCGCAGACCAAGTTGAGGTCCACCCACCTTGTATAAATGTGAGCTAAGCTGATGCCACCACACTCTAACTCGGGGCAACAGAGTGAGACTCTGTCTAAAAAAAAAAATAAGTCCAGGTAAGAGATGATAAGGCTCAAGGCTCGAAACCACAGTCATAACAAAAGGAAAGACAACTGGGGAACATATTGCTGAAATATTTAGAACATAATGATTGTTTAGACATGGGTTGAAAAAGAGGTTGAGAAGTATATGATTGAAAATTCGCTGTGACTGAGAAGTTTCTGATGGAGGATAAGGAATGAGTGAGTGGTGGGAGTATTCACTAGAAGAGGAATTTTAGGAGTTAAATATGAAACATTCTGAGTCTCATTTGCTGTCAAACAGTAATGAGATGATCAGGAGAAAGTTGGACACGAAAGCCAGGGATACAGATTGGGTGTTAATCATTTATTGATACCATTTGAAAATACAAAATTCCAGCAATTCTTATTTTATAAAAGACCCACATAAACCACTGAATATATTGAAAACCATATTTTACTTTTTATCAGTGTATTTCCTACTTTTTAATTATAAATTTTAAAATTAATTGTTCCAATCTTTTGGGTACTTTTTACTTCGTTGTATTTTTAGTTTGTTTTCCAGTTTGGCCTTTTCTGTAAAACTCTATGCTCTGAGCATGTGGATCTTGTACTTTATTCCTTAGTATTCTAAAGTGTAATCTGCTATATCTTCTGATTGCATGCGGTGTAAAGCCACTTACATAAGGCTACAGAGAATAAAAAAGACATTTTGTAATGGAGGAGCATTGGAAGTTTTGCAAAAGCATGAGAATAAAACATAACCTTCACACCTTACAGGTTTATTTTAAGTATGAACTGAGGTAACATACAGGAAAGACATTTTAGAAATATAAAGTGCAATGGAGAGACAATATTTAGTACCCTTTTTTCCCTGAGGTAAGAAATCTCTTCTTTTAAAGGACTAAGTACACTAAACTAATTTCATATTTAAGGGGAAAATTAGATCATAATTCCAAAGTCAAATCCTCTTTTCTCAATTTTAGACTGTTAATCTCTTCAACTTCTGAAATTTGTTTCTAGCAGATACAAACTAAGTAAACCTAAGGAACTAAGTAAATATGGTGCAAAAATAACTAACATCTTGTATGACATGTTAAGTGTTGGGAAAGTCCGTCTCGTGCACATGGCAGTGTTTTAACTCCCTCTCTACCACGGAGGAATGGGCCTGAGGATTGTAACACTTCTTAATGAAGAAAGAAAGAGCCTATTTGGCCAGTGCAGCTCATTGGCTTGTATGGGAATACCTTTCCCTGCTTCAAACTTAATGTCTACTCCTTTGTTGTGTTTAATTCAATAACCTTGTGGCCCTCAGCTTTCTTTATTTGAGACTTCTCTGGGGAAGGAGAAGGCGCTTTCTACTGCAGCATAAGAAGGATGTAGTTCCCCTATGTTGGCTTCCTTGGGAGGTGGTATGTGGGGGGACCCACTCGCCATGGGGGACTGAGGCCCACTGTTGGGGATGACTTTGCTCTGTCTCTCCTCTGTGTTTGTAAAAGCCTTGTATCATCTAGCTGTATTGTGTTTTCCTTGGTGACTCTTAATACCAAGATGTCATGGGAAGAAGTGTTAGGACTTCTCCTCCTGGTACTGGCATAATGAAGATCTTGGCTGTCTTCCACCGAGTGGGAGCCCTTCCCTGGCATTAGCATCCAGTGCATGGTGTCCTACTCCACATAAACCATTACTTGGTATTACTACTGCTCCCCTGACTCCTATATCCACCAAGATTCAGGAATAATTAGTCTATGCTCTCATAAGCTTAAATCTTTTCCATTTCCTCTACTTTATGCACCCAGTGATCACAAAAGGATTTGTAATACTAACCTGAAAAATTGTTCTAATCTATGATCAAATTTTTAACACATACGTTCTTAAAACTATAACTTATATATATATTTTTCCATTTAATAAACCAAAATAATTCCAGAAACATTTATTGATCCTCTCCTGTGTGCTAGGGACATTGTCAAATTGATGTGTACACTGTGTTAAGGTGGGCAAGGCCCCTGCTTTTGTGGAGGTTTTGTCTCATCTGGCTTAATAGATTATGAGCAATTATGTTATAACAGCATATTTTTTCTATTGCATCATCCCCTATCAAATTCCCCCTGATTTAAGCATATAGTTCCTACCTCTCCTATAATCCAATTGTATTTTTTTCATACTTAGAACAGTACATTTTCAAGTTTTATTTGAAACAGATTATATGCCTATCTTTTACATTAGATAGCAAATGAGTTCTGTTAACAATGTACATGCAGCTATTAGCATTAAGTGTCTATTATATCTTTAATAAAATAATAAAGTGAACACAGTTCTAAGGAAGAATTAGATGCTCAACAAAGTGCTGTTCAATGCAAATGACATTGTGCGTCCTGGGTTCAAAGGTCTCGCTCTTTTCTTCTGAGAAGTACTGAAGAAATTTTGAAGCTGTTTAATTACACTTTAATAATCATGATTACATTTAATTTTGTGTTTTCCCCTCTGTTTCACTTTCTTTTGGGTCATTTTCAATTTGATTCCCTTGAATAGAAAGAAACTCCAATTGAACTGTGTCACATGAAAAAGTGGGAGCCCGTTGCTTGCGGCCTGTCGGGACTCTGTCAGTTTAGTTTGTCTGATTCTCTCCAGAACAAAAAAACAAAGCAACTTTTACCTGTAGTTACAAATATGACTAGAAATAATGTTTTTTAAAAATGTTAAAAAATAACTCTACAAAAGCTTACCAGTGTCAAAAGTCATGTGTTGCTCCTGAAGACTATGTCACAAGAGTGTATATTTGAGTAGCAGAGTAGCATCTTTGACCAAAAGCTTATTGATTAAATTCTGTCACCATCGAGCAGCAGCAGAATGACCATGTGGCTCATAGCCAAGTGCCGCAATTATAACAAAGGAAAAAAATGCATTCCAAGCACAGATCTAGATGCCGCTGAGGCTTAACTTCTTATCCAAAAATTTTCCTGCCGTCTCCTCACCTCACAAATTCTAATTCCTTTCCAAATTCAGCATGTTATAATAGAGTTTGAAATTCTGCAGATCATTATGTATGGACGATTAAGACTTGTAGCGCAGGCACAAGTAAATTTCTAATATTAATTTAGGGTTTTCTTTTTTAAGATTTGGTAGCCCACAAAGGAGGATGCTACTGTCTTTCCTGTGTCTGGAAGGACTGGAAGAATTAAATTTTTAAAAATGGCACATGTCTGTAACAAGTGTGATTTGGGGATTTTGTCAACAAATTGAACAGTTTCCACACCACTGAATATTGAATTGAATCAAGTCACTTGTGTGGAATATTTTCACAAGCATGTAAAGTCAATAGTTCCGTTTCCACTCTTACACTAACAAATCGATGTGATGTTGTTTTTAAAACTTAGCTGGGAAGAATCTAGCCTGACTCAACCATAATTCTTTTTTTTTCTTTGTTACATTTTTATTTTATTTTTTTTATTAAATCATAACTGTGTACATTAGGGCAATCGTGCGGTACAATGCGCTGGCTTCATACACAATCTGAAACATTTTCATCAAACTGTTTAACACAGCCTTCACGGCACTTTCCAAGTTATTGTATGAAGACATTTGTATTCCCTTCCACTCCAGCTCCTAACTGCAAGATTGAAAAGGACTCAGGCCGGATCTAACAGTCAGCCAGTCTGTGACCTGTCCGGTTACCGAAGCTGGTTTCTCTCTCCTTTCCGTACTTATTGTTCAACCTTCTAAGACTGCAAATGAAGAGGATCCCCTTCATTTTCTGCATTTTTGTGTGTGCATGAACCTCAAGGTCTGAGGATGACCACTTCCCAGGGTGGGGTGCTCGTGTGTCTCCTCCCTGCTGACAGAATTCGGCCAACACAAAAACAACTCCTGATCCTGGGCTGCTATTTCCCCTGAGCAGGGGGCCTGGTTGCTATTCATCCTTATTCTTGCTTTTCCATCCCAAAAGCTGGAATGACCTAGCACCTCCAGGGAGGGATTCTTGTTTCCAGCAATCACTTCGGTACCTTAAAGTGACTTTCCTAGACCGCAGTCTTGGCTTTTTCAGTCACTTTTTTAATAACTTCCATTTCTCTCTGACAGCTAAGTCACTCATCACTGCAGCATTTTTATTCAGTAGACCTTATCATTTTCTAGCATACTATGAGTTTTACATATGTCCGTAGCTCCATTCCCCTCCCTGGAGCCTAAGCTCCATTAGGGGAAGTTTATTGTGTCATATTCTTTTTTGTGTTATTTTGTTTTGTTTTGTTCTTGCTGTGTTCCCAAAATCAAGAATCTTTCTGGTGACAGGGAGACTTCAATAGATATATGAGTATTCTTTCTGAGGTTAGAGATTCTGTGAGAATTTTTCTGCTCCCATTAAGGAAAATTGTATCAAAAGAGAAGAATGCATTTCTGCTCTTGGTGGTTCTTTTAAAAGGTGCTTGAAAGGATCCCCTCACTCTATATGCTATGGCTGTGATGCAGGACAGGGTAGCACCAGGACCTGCTGCCTTAGCCCTGACGGTGTTGATGCTGCAGCAGCAGGAGGAACCAGCTTGCTGGAAGGGCCCAACACCTACAGGGGAGACACAGGGGCCTTGCTGTCTCCTCCTCTTGCACTTCCGACTGGTGAATTTCATGTAAGTTTCCAAGGCGGAGAATCACTGAAGAGCTGACTGTCACTGTGAAGACCCAGCCCTAAAAGTCAACACTGAGTTTTGGCAAAACAGCTCCCTGCCGCTATATAAACCCTTGAGCAGAGAGGCCAGAAGACAGACCTGGAACAGGGAGCAGGAGAGCTTGTTCCCATCCTGGGTTCTCTCTGCCAGGACCTTTGGTTTTTGTAAGATATTGTATTTGTTTCTGTGAATAAATCTATCTTACCACTGATCTGTGGTCTGTGGATTTATTCTTTGAATCCCCGAGACCAAGACCCTGAAACACAGGTATCAGCTGGAGATTACACGATGCTTCAGAAAGCACCTTGTCTCTTATTACCTTCTTTCTCATACTTTACTTCTAGTAACCCTCTCTTGAGTAATTATTTGAGATCACTTACTAATCAGATTTCCAAGGGCAGCTAGACTGCTTGGATAAGTTAAGAGAAAAATTGCACAAACTATTGTGGCTTTTTCAGATGATAAAATATAAATGCTTCTGTTTTCCTCCCATGTTAAGCACTGTGGGTGACCTGATTTCTCCTGTAATTTCAAGTTTCCTACAAGGAAAACACAGGGTCCTCACAGAAGACCTTTTGCTTCTCTAGGGTTCTATGACTTCTATGGCTTTTCTCACTGTAGAAATTTATCCAGTGTTTGCAAACATGGTCTCCAAGGTACAGACTCAGTTCACTTCAGAATGCGTCCAGATTATCTGTATTTTTAAAAATTACAGACGGATGGACGTGCTCCTGTGCTGGGAGTGGAGGAGGAAAGTACCCCACAGTTTTTAAAAGTTCTGTCCCAATATTGGCTTTTAGCAGTAGTAGTAACAGCTTGATCCTTTAGAAAATTCATGAAAACTGCATCCTTGGTGGGGGATATCTATTGCTGACTGGAGTGAGAGCAGCTACGGCACCTTCTGATCTCCTCGTTAGCAGTGAGACTGGTAACCCACTTGTGCAAATTGGCAAATTTGAGTAGAGTCTGAGGAGCAAAGTGACTGACTTTCCTTGATCTGTGCTGCAGTTAAGAGCAATTCTAGCTTTTTTCTTTTTTTTTTTCTTTCAGCATTGCTGCAGTGTGGCAGTGAGAAATCATAATAGAAAGAAAAAAACAACAAAGAACTAATGATGAAAACGTCTCTCTGAAGTCGTGCAGAGCTGAGTCTATGGCACAGGACCTCTCCAGGAATTGTTGCAGTGGCTCTGGAAACACACAAACACATATACATACTTTTATATGCACACTGCATACACCAACCCCCAAACCCCTTTGTTCGTTTTGGTCATCATTTGCTATCATTTTCAAGTATGATTCTTCTTAAAATTATCCATAAATATATTTACTATCTAACTTTAGTATTTGAAATCTCCTAAGATTGTATCAATGAGAGTTCTTTTTCTAAAATACTTTGCTTCTTCCTTTCCAAATTTGGTTCAAGTGTCATGGAATTTTAAGGAATAAAAGTATATATCATATATATATATATATAAAATGTGTATGTATGAACACAAGATAGACACTTTTTAAAAAGCACAGAAACTCAATCCAGGTAAATTTTTACTCGTTTCTTTTATAATGATATTTGAAAAATAAATTTTTGCTGTGATGTTCACTCATACATTACGACACAAGTAAAACACATTTTTGTTGCAAACTTGGTGACAAATATGAGAGGACCTCCTTCCAGCCGAATACAGTAGAATGTCCATAGCTGACCACCTCCTTCAGTTGACCTGATTTTCATAGACTGGATATGCACCTCATGTGCATATCACTATAGAAAGAAGGCCTAGATTCTTACGTTGACCACCTCTGTATGTTGACCAGCTTGTTACAGTCTCTTGGATGGTCAACTAACAGAGGTTCTACTATAGATAATTATCAGCTTATAAATGAGACAGCAGGTTCCTTACACACTCCATCATTTTAATGGTAGACTCCTCAAATCTAAGTCAACCTTCCTTCTAAGAGCTCAGCATTAGATCATCATTCTTCTGCTACAGCCATCAACTTCAGCACTCGGAAGGTTTTATTTTCTTTTTTCACCTTTCCCCAGCTCATCCCTAGGCATTCATGCCCAGAATATATTTTTCATGTATGAGCAACTCATGCGACTGAAATGATTCTTCTCTGATTAGTTTAGAGGCTTCACAGAAAACACTTTACAAATGCAAGTGCAGCCCCTTTTTAACCGAACAGAAGGTAGAATCTGATGTGATGTCTTTTCAGGAATGACAGTGGCTTCTGCTTATTCCACATGCTGTGTCCCCTCCTGCTCTCCCACCTCATCTTGCATCCCCCCCGTTCTTCCCTTTTTCAGCCTCAGCTGCTCATGTCCTTTATCAGCTCCTTACATGTAGCAGGTCCATTTTTGTCTCAGGATCACTGCATTTGCTTTTCCTTAATTTTAATGCTTCCCCCAGATTTTTGCTTGGCTACTGATATCTCTCAGGTTAGAGCTCAGAATTTGCATTTCCTGAGCACATCAGCTAAATTAGTGGATACACATTATTCTCTCTTACACTATTTTCTTAAGTGGTTCTTCTTCTTACCCTATCATAGGTACTTATTTGTTTTCTTTTTTTTTTTAACAAGTGAACAGTTTATTAAGAATTTAACAAAGGTACGATGTGATACAGTACAAGCAAGACACTCAAGATAGTTATAATAGTACTGCTCACACAAAAACTTAAATTTCACCTCAAAAAAAATCACAAGACAAAAGAGGAAGCAATTTCACTCTTATAAGATAAGATATTTCATGCAAAGTATTAACTCTTCCACCCCCCCAAGCCCAACCTCCCAACAAACAAAAAGCTATCTGGGAATACTGCTATGCTAACATATTAACCACAGTATAATCATTCATAGGAAAACAGTAATTAAGCAATGAATTGAATTAAATAACAAAGTTCAAACTGTCATAAACTCATAGACCACAATGATTTTACAAAACAAGAAATTCCAGAAATCATATAAATAATAAAAGAAATATTTCAATATCATTCTACTTGATCTGGATACACATGATATTGAAATTGGAGAAAATATATTGTTATAAAGAGAAATTACAAACATGGTTCACTTATAGATGAGGATGCAATATCCTAAACAACATATTGACAAGTTGAATTACAAAATTAATATTTAAGTAATATACTTTACTCAGAATTGAATCCAATTTATATGAAAGTTA